>FIZR01024288.1:1160-34802 GCA_900060175.1 Ferrisia virgata | reverse complement strand
TGAAAAACTGATTTACTTTGGTGGTCAACTTGGTATCCATCACTAGCATAACTTGTCAGCATGTCTGGTTTATCTAGGATACAAAGGGGTTAATGTTTTCAGGAAATAAATCACCTGGTGGATGTTATTTACTGTACCTCGATAACTTTTGGGTTACAGATTGACCATTTTTTCTATGTGTATGAACAATACGTGCTTTTAATTCGATTTTCAAATGGAAAATGAAAAAAAGAATGAATTCAGAAATTCTTATCATTTCCAAACTTATGAAAGTGACAACAGAGTATCTGGTTAAACGTATTGTATTCTGCGGTTTCGCAAGAATTCAGACTTCATCTTCGAAATGTGTATTTTCTACAAACGTTCGTACATAGAACTGCACACAAATAACAATCCAATCTAATCCAATCGTAAAATGAAATCCGAATAATATTGTAATTTGCTCAATATGTGCTCATACGGGTATATGTATGCATAGATGGTCCTCTGCGTATCACACTCTGTTATCGTTCGCTAGTAAACGATTAAATCTGTATAAAAACTCTGAAAATGTACTACATATATACAATGTACCATATTGCGTTTTTGTACGTATTGAAACAAAACACGCGAAATACTTGTTTTAGGTAACGTGCATAGTATAGAAAGAAGGAAAGAAAGCGCATAGAAAAAGATCCGGAGCAATTACCAGGCAAAAATGGAATTAAACGATTTGAAATTGTTGTACGCACACAACGGAACACGAGATTTTCAGGAAACGTTCGAAATAAATGTACGGTCGGTGCGGTGTGTACTACAAAAACGACGAGTAAAATTTTACGCTGTAACCTATCCGAGAACAATTGTGTTTCTCGGCAAAATGAAAGTTATGAGAAAATCGAGCTTGGCTTTAATACGTCCGTACGTAGTGCTGCGAAATTGTAAGTAGAAGAAGAAAAACACAAACATGGTCGCAAAAGGCGGTGTGGAAGAGAAAAAAAAAGAAGAAGAAGAAAAAAAGAGGAAGACCGTCGAAATGGGTAGTTAATGTAAGCCTTGCTTTATTGGACTTTAAAATACGTCGGATGGATTTCCCGAAGGAGTTTTTCGTAAAAACAAATTATCCGAAGGTAATGAGATTTGTACGATGTCGAAGAAAAAGAAGATTTCTGAATGAGAATTCTCGCTTCGGCTTCACGTCGGCTAAGGTGAAAAGAAGTCATTTAGCATATTGTCGACGAAATAAAAATAAAATGTGTATACGTAGGCGCGAATAAAATCTAGTCGAGAGATGTAAAATGAGAACGAATTTTGACCCGTTTTTCCACTTTACGTCGAGGTACTTACTCGGCGTACGGCGGCGGCGCGGCGGCGTGTCATTACCAAAAGAAATTACCTTGAAATTTCCACCGTATATTTTTTTATTACGTACAGAATAGGAGATGACTTTTTGATGTTTTTTCGTGTCTTCAAAATTCGTTCGATAAAGATGATTTCGTATGAAGTTGAAAAAAATAAAACAAGTTTTTTCGTTTTATTTACGATGAAATTTTTATTTATTTTTCCCATTTTATTCGAACGCAAATTTCACCTCTCGACTTTACATCTCACGTGTGCGGTGGTTTCGTTTCTTTGATATCTTAAAGTATTTCGAGCTGCTCAAATCTGCCTACATTTGTCGCATATGAGCCATACATACGTATGAGCATTCGCTTTGATTTTTTTTCTATTTACTTTTATCCTTAGGTTGTTGATTTTTTTTCTTTCTTTTTTTACCGAGCCAATTTTCGAATTAGATTTTTTCTAGTTGAAATCTGCTTCGTTTGAAGAACACACACACACACAAAAAAACAGCCAGCATCGCAATGCATCGCTATTCGAATCTGATTTTCTTGATGCGTCATGAAATAAGAAAAAGAAACGCTCTGCGATGTTTTTTCTTGATCAGTGGCAGAGGTACAGGTAGATATCGATGTGAATAGTTGAAATCTTCCAGATCTAATTAGAGCTGAGATGGAGACATGTACGAAACAAACTCGAATATAAGAAAAACTGACAAAAAAAGCTGTATTTTTAGAGCTGCGAAAGCGTGCCAATGCCACGAAGCTAAAATATTGAAACCTCGTACACGGTAAATCTAGTACCCTCACTTAATGTAAATGTCAAATTTCAATTTCCTAACTCAATTTGATAGGAACGCCTTTCATATCTTCCCTTCTAATTAACCTAGGAGTCTGATTTTTGGATACACTACGCGATTTTGCATTCTCTATCGATTGTTTCAAAACAGAACAACTTTTGCCATTTTTACCCTTCAGCAACCCCTTCACCAAAATTTGGACATGTCTAAATTTTGACTCAAGGTCATCCCAACTCAGACGTATCAAATTCGCCAACAAACTGAGCCTATTGACCGAATTCCAGTGATTTTAGGGCGATATCGAGCCGAGCAAATGATTTTAGTCTCGGGAGAAGGAGAGCCAAAATAAAATAGCTAGTATTGCCAAACATGGTTTTAATAGGCCTCTAGGACTCTCAAAACGGCTTTCGGTGGTATTCCCCGCTACACCCTTCCCATCTCATTCGTCACAGGTCGATGGATATAATAGCCTGGTTTTCGTTGATAATATGACACAGAAAATCCGACTAAAAAGCTATCAGCGACAGTATACATATAGTGATTCTTCAAAACATTCGTACATTTTCTATCGTTCGAGTTGAATACCTACCTGCGTAATTTTATAGAAAAAGAAAACTTCAAACTACACCGCTTGAAATATCCCATTCAATTTTCAAGTTGAAAGAAAAAAAAAGCACGAAAAAATGACGTCACCTGAATCACCCAAATCAACAAAATTTATCGAACCTTGAACTACCGCGAACAAAATAACAATACAGTATTTACACAATCACACCAGTAACCTGCTCCATATCGCAAAACTTCCTCTCTCACCTTCAAAAACAAAAATTCGGCGGAAAAGAAGACCTCCCCCCCCCCCCAAATCCCGAATATGAAACAAGCGACGCGTCGCATCGGCACCCTTCGAAAATTAAACAATCGAGAGAAGAAAAAAACATAAACGAAATAAAATTCTTTTTCAATTTCGTCATACCTTCAATAATAATGGAATAAGACGAAATGACATTTACCGAAAGCTCGCAGAAGTTAAGACGTTCCGCATGAAAAACAAAAAAACAAAAAATAAAAAAAACGCGCCAACTTTCTCGGCGAAATTTTCCAACAGCAGTTGGCAATTTTGAAAAGTTTTCAAATTTAAGTAACTTCGCAATAGAACTTCCAAGTCGTAGAAGTAATAATATTTTCAAATTTGAGCGACTTAAATCGAAGTTACGGCCATAATAATAAAAGCTTCGTAAAAGCTTTGGAGAAGCAAATTCGATTCTATAGAAAGCAGCAACAGACGAAATAAATACGAAAGTTGACTGCAAAGCACTTCATTTGCAGTCACACAAACTCATTTCAAATATTGTATACGCGCGGAATTATTAAACGACCGAATTTTCCAACAGCCGTGTAATAAGAATTTTATTGTCGAATGTTGCTTTTTGGAATTTTAAAAATTATTTTGATCTTTTTTTTATTCTTATCCCGCTTCTCTCATACTCTCTCTCTCTCTCTCTCGCTCATTCACCTAACGAGTATTTACGTATTGTTTCGAACGCATCATCCAGCTACTAGCATATTGTTGTTCGTTTTTCGATACTGATGATGGTTTATATTGGAAGAAGAAATGTGTATAAAAGTTTCGTCGAATGGATTCTTTATCATGTGTAACGATTTGTGTAATTGACGAATATAAGGAATTGTACGTTAGAAAAATACGTACTGTACGTGCTGCGTTCAACATCAAAAGAAGAGTGTGTTTTATTAAACGTAACTGCGCGCTCTATTCACCTTATTTACTTTTTTTTTTTTTCGCCGCGTCAATTGCAAAGAATCACTGGAATGGGTCGTTCGGTTCCCTCAGCAGCAAACAAATTGCTTCAAGTCTAAATAAATTCATCAACTTTACCAATCTTTTTGAAACCATCTGAAAACACGCTCGGTGCTTTCAAAGTATTTCAAAAATTCTACAGACTGCACTGAAGCAAAATTTTATAACTGAAATTTAGGTCACGGACAAACTGTAAAACTACGTGGGTAGGTGAATACTGACCAAGGTCTTAATTACAAGAAATGATTCGTTTCTCCAAATATGTGGGAAGAATGTCGAAATTATAATTAAGAAAATGTTGGCTCGAAGTAAGTAATTAGTTTGTTTTCAACGGAAAAACAAGTTTACCACCATGTATTATAGATAGGGAATAGGGGTGGAGGGTAGAGGAAGGAGAAAGTACGTGCAAAATCCATTTCATAGTTCAAAAAGTTGACTTAAATTCCTCGTATGTTCAGTAAATGTACCGTATGTTTAGCAGTAACCTCCCTTCCCTTATACTAGTGATAGGTCAACTCATGAGACATACATGTACGATGGTTAGCATAACCAAAAAATCAAAGGGGCTGAGATATGCTATTTTCAAAACTCATTTTCCTCCAAACCTATCGTTCACTTTGAAAATTCATAGAAAAAAATTAATGATGATGAAGATTCGTTGTTTACTCTAAAACGTAGAATATAGGTACTCTCGAATATGGATGGAATAAAAATTAAAAAATAAGCACAAAAAAAACATTTTTGAAAATTTGTAATTTCTTTACGTTTTTGTAAACAACTTTTGAAAAATTTATTATAAGCACATCATTGAAAAAAATTTAAAATGAACGTGAAAACACTTTCAACTCAGCGATTGATGAAGTAACTCTGAGGGTTGCATTTATAGGGAGAAGAAAAATTAATTAAATTTGAATAAAAGCAGAACAAACATTCCGATTTTGAAGGTAAATGCGAGATAAGCGAAACGATTGAGCCACAAGTCGAGGAATAAAGTGAGGGACTGTGGTAAAAAAATCAAGAGTGGCGATGAAGCGGTTATCAAACTATGAGGATATTAGTATAAAAAAATTTCGTTAAAAATGATCAGTACTAAAAATCTTTGAAATGAGTAGGAATGTACTTCCCTTCACTGGACAGTTTGAGTGGAACCTCTAAAGGTTACTTCCCAATGGGAAAAAAATGTGAAATTTTGAAATTTATCAATTTTTTCCTTTAAAGTTCATGATTTTCCATTTTATAACATTCAATATACTTTTTTCTCCTCTATTTAAAATCAACCTTCAGAGTTTTTACTCCGATCTGCGAATTTCTATCGTTATTAATTAGTTTGGTATTCCATGTCATGTTGTCAATGAAAACTGAGTTATTATGGTCCTTCAACCTATAGCTAATGAAGTGGAAAACATGAAGTGGAAAATATCAACAAAATCCTTGAGGTTCAAGGCTAGAAAACCATTAAGACCATTTTTGGCGATATAAGATATTTTTTTCCAATTTTTTTTTCTCTGAACACCAAAATCATTTACTCTGCTCGATACTGATCAAAATCATTCTAATTTGGTCGATCGGCCTCAGTTTGGCGGTAGATGAGACATGCACCAGTGGGGATGACCTCGAGTTAAAATTTAGTTAGACCCAAATTTGGGAGAGAGGGTGCCATTTGGAGGGGGTAATAAGGGGGTTTCCTCTTTTTGATCTTGAAAACAGGTCCCTTCCCTATCTTCCCTCCGAATTGAGCTAAGAAGTTGAAATTTGGCATGTAGATTTATCAAGAGTCCTAGATATGCCTTTTAAGGGATTCGACTTTCCAGCCTCATTGCGCCCCCGTACAGCTCCGAAAATATAGTTTTTTGGTTGATTTTCCTTATGTTTTGATATTGTTCCTCGCATAAGTTTCCTCCAAATTGAGCCAGAAAGTTGAAATTTGGTATGGACATTTACTAAAGGTCCGAGATGTGCCTTTTGGTAGTGTTTCTTTTTAGCTTCATTGCACCTTCCTACCTTTACCACTGATCAGGAAGTGGTGATTTTTTTCAGTTCATATAATTATAATATTCCACGAAAATCGTTTTTTTTTTTCAATAGAATTTTCAAAGTGAGCAAAAGGTTTGGGCGAAAATGAAATTTTAAAGATGGTATATCATAGCCCCTTCAATATTTCGGGTATTCTAACCACTGTACGTGTAAGTTTCATCCGTTGACCTATCACTGGTATAAGGAACGAAAGGTTAATGTGAAACACTCGGTATATCATCGTATCTTGATTCAGTATCATAATACGTGATCCTCCATTCTCATAAACACATCTCTTCCTCCTCTTACTCCTGCAAAAATCGACTTTTAACGTTTAATAAACGATAATGCGATGATTTTCAAAGAATTTAAACAGTAAACTACGGAATATTTCATCAATTTATCGTTAATACTTAATCAACGGGGATTTTTTCGATGCCTCAAAGTGAGATTGCGAATACTGGTCGGTATTTATTTTCGTTCCTTCGGGGTGCGAAAACTTCGCTACATAGTCTACATTTACCAATCAACTAACATACATTCAACACTTGCTTAAAGCTATAAAAGGAGCAAAATTATCGTTATTAAGGAAGAAGCGGTGAATTTTCAAATATCCGTTGAACTATCATTACAAATACATTTGTGTAGGTATTTAAAACGAAGAACGAAATTTTCAGAAGTCGCGAAAGAATTTCAAGGTTTATTTTGACAGGTGGTACATTAAAATGTTGAAATTCTCATTAAAAGGGTAGCAGCAGAAATAAAAGAAGATGGAAATGTGAAATTTTTAACGTTTTTCGTCGAATTTATATACCGAACTTACTACCTACCTACGAGTTAAATATTCCAGTCACGAAGCTTCAGTTGAACATTTTTTTTTCTTCTTTCCTTTTTTTATTTTTTATTAACCGTCATGATCGTTTCGTTTTAAAAATGACGACGATGAACACGTACTGTTGTACCAAGCAGGATACAACGACGAGTATAAAAGCAAGTAAAGAAGAAGAGAAAAAGAAGCCTGTACAGTCTACAGTAGTAAAATTAATACTGATGCGATGTTACGACAGACAAAATGTCAGGCCGGACGCGCATTTGAAATGAAATATATAAGCAGGTTTGAAGTACAACGTAAGTAAGTATACTTCAGGTAAGGAACAGTATTTTGAAAGAAAAAGTAAGTTAGCATCCATTCGACTGATCGAAAATAGTAGAAAAACTTCAGCTTTTATAAAATACCAACCAAGTTGTGTCTGCTTTCATCGTGCGATAATTTCGACTCCTGTTTATTTTTTTCGTCGTTTCGAAGTTAAGGGAAAAAAAATATATATATATATATATAATCAGGCCAGGTCGGTGAGTATTTTTTCATTCTCGAAAAAAAAAATCTTAAATGTTTGAGTAGATTTAGTAAAGTTTTTAAATTAAATTTAAATAATGCCGCAAATAGATGATGTCAAAAACGAAACGAGCTTTTAAAGTTTAATAACAGATGTTATCTCGTTGTGTATGTGCGTCGAGATCTTGGTTAGTATACGTCACGAAAAACTCGAGTTTCCTCTAATTCACCCTCAGGCTTGAACTTTTACGGTTGCTTTCATCATAACTTTGAACATTTTGTTTGTTGAAGCTTGATGAAGTTGGAATTATCTCTTAACTTTTACGTTAATTTGAAAGTGTCGGTACAGCACATCCTGCTCCCCGCACCCCTGTCGTTTTTCCCAAAAAACTACTATCTTTTTCTGGTGTTACAGCTACGGTTAAATTTGTGAAAAGTTTTATCCTTGGCGGGCGCGCATTGTTTCCGGTTTTTTTTTTTTTTGGTAATTTTTTTTTTAATAGACGCCACGCTTTACTCATCATCTCAGTTATCGCCTACTGTGTCTGCGAATGTGTGTGTGTGTATTATTACATTAAGTGTTACTCCATTTGTTTTGTTTTGTTTTGTTTTTTTCGATCAGATATTCAAAGGGTTAATTTTACTTCGCATTAGAATTCGCAGCCATGGAAAAGCTTATCAGTAATTTAGATTAATAGAGTTTCGGGAGGATTTGGAAACAAAGTTGATGCGTTATTATGGTTTATATCGCGGCTAATGTTTAATCTGCTGCCGCGGTATATTATAAGAGTAATAATAACATCTGAGAGATGTTTCGAATTCGCATTTAATTATTGCGCTGTACTTATTTTGAAAACATTAAAACCGATACTTTATCGTATCGCATTACGGTTCGAGTTAGACCCATCCTTCGCTACAATGAAACTATCTCGTAAAAAAAAAATCCCGTAGATTATAATTTTTTTCCCACTGTTCGAATTTTACATTCAATACGATAACGATGCAGGCCGTTCGCCCGCCATAGTGAGATTATTCCTCGAATATAGTTTCAAAGTTCGAAAATTAGGAGGTTCAGGTAATTTGATGAAAATGTAGGTAAAGAAAAGAAAAGTTAAAAAAAAAGTTAGGTACTTGATTTCTGAAAAATAGAAAAAAAAAAAGAAAAATAAAATTACAGTTTCTCGTTCGTTTACTGTAAAGCTCCGACGACGACGACGTCATCATCATCATTGAAAAGTAACGGTACTTGTAAAGATTTTCTGCCTTTTTAACTCGCTTTTCTGTGTAGTATTCTTTGTAAAATTGTAATCGAAGAGAAAAACAGTAAAAACCGAATGAAAAACCTGAAACGTCTTAAATAAAAGAATCAATTCATTTTTTATGAAGGCCACGTCAAAACGAATTACATACACTTTAATGGATTTTCATCCTGTTTTTTTTTTCTCCTTCTTCTTCATCTTCTTATCCGTGAGTCAGCATCATTTCTTTCACCGTTCGCTTTTCATCGTTATCAAAAATTGATTGAAAATCGTGCTGAAATTTTACGCAGTGTTTTTACGTTGTACCTAGTCGAAGGTAGGTAGATACTAACTTAGATAGGTAGGTATATATTCGCTCGTCTCGTATAGGTCGTGTAATTCGTTACTTACTCGTTCGAGTAAAATAGATGTATCTTTCTCACACGTTTCAATTACTGTTTCTATACCTTTTTCTTAGATTGCTTTTTTCATCACATTCGACCACCAAAAATACGGTTAATTTATCATTTCTTCTACTTTTATTAAGTCATGTTTTTTTAAGGCTATTTCATTTTGGGTAAATAAGCTTCAAGTTGGCACATGGTTGCCCAACTCGTGTAATGTGATTTAAAAAAAAAAAAAAAAAAAATTAAAATTCGTGCGAACAAATCATGTACTTTTTTAGCCTGATTTTCTATGTCATATTGACAATGAAAACCAGGCTATTACAGTCTATCGGCCAACAGAGGATGAAGAGGAAGGTGGAAGACGGTTTGGTGGACGATTAGATATATATGAGGTGAGACGACCTTGAGTCAAAATTCAGTTATGTCTCAATTTGGGAGAGGGGGTACTGAGAGGCCAAAAACGCAAAAATTATTTGTTCTTGAGCCAGTTGGTAGAGAATTTAAATTTATATAACTTATCCAAAAATCAGCCTCCAAGATTAATTAGGAGGGGAGATGTGAGGTTTTAACCTTGAGAAAGGGCTATTTCTACCCCACCCTCATACCAAATTGACCTATGGAGTTAAATTTTGTTACGTACATTTAGAAAGGGCCCTAGATGCGCCTTATGATGGTATTGACGTATCAGCGCCTCGCTGGACTCCTTCACAGCCCGGAAAATGATGTTTTTTGGTCAGTGTTTATTTTTTTTTTTTCGAAGGCTAAAATCCTTTTGCTCTGCTCAATACCGACCAAAATTGCTCCAATTCGGTCAATCGGCGGATTAGATATATATGAGTTGGGATGCCCTTGGGTCAAAATTCAGTTACGCCCTAATTTGGGGGAGGGGATGTGGAGGGACCAAAGATGTAAAAATAGCTATTTTTGAGCCAATCGATAGAGAATCCAAAATTGTATATCATATCCGATAATCAACCGCTTAAGTCAATTAGGAGGGGAGGTATGAGAGGTTTTCCCCTTTTTGACCTCGAAAAGGGGCTATCTTCCCACCAAATTGAGCTAGGAAGTTGAAATTTGACATTTACATCAAGTGGGAACCCTACATGTGCCTTTTGAGGGTTCCGAATTATCAGCTTCATTGCACCCCCCTCACAATAAACCGACCCCATAATTACGTTTTTACAGCATAATCAAACTGAACGCTGGAAACCAGGAGCGTCGAAATTCCTTTCAAATGAGTTCCATAATATTCTCAAGTTGGTCATTAGAAATTGAATTTTCGTAATTCCAACATTGTGTACATTTGTTCAGTTTCATAGTACAATAGGGAAAACTCGATGATTTCTCATCAAAATGAGCGATAGGTTTGGGCGAAAATAAAATTTCGAAAACAGCGTACCTCAGTCTTTTCGATTTATTGGGTGTGTTAACCATTATACATGTAAATCTCAAGCCGACCAATTACAGATATAAGGGAAGGGAAGGTAATGCGAAACACCCGGTACGTACGAGTAGAAAAGAGATAAAATTGGGGGGGGGATATGTCAGTAAGTACAGGACACCCTGTATTCTTTATTCAATTATTTCGAAAATTTATTTCGGAATAAATTGAGAACAAACGTCAAACGAAATAAGAAAATGAGCTCTGACTGTACAACTGCTGATGCTGGTGGATTACTCATCATTTAAATGTAAGTCGCAGTCTAAAAGAAACTAAATTTTACCAACGTTCTGCACCATGCGCCACGATTTGCGCGCTGTATTTGTTGATGATGATTATGTAAATGGACGAATTTTAAGCGAGTTTAAGCATGAACGGCTTGAATGGTAATCCTTTAAGAAAGTATGACATGGCAGGAAATGTTGTTTTCGATTATCGGTTTCGCATTACGCCAAAGTAAATAAATATATCGTTGTTTTGCTTTTGTCGCGGATACGTAAAAACATCGTAAAGCATGGTTGTCGCGACTGAAGAAAAATACCTGCGTAAACTCGATGACTAGATGTATTTTTTTTTTCTCCTAGCTCTACCAAGCATACCGGCGATACCATCTACTTATGAGTCGAAAAGTTGTATGCACGTGTACTTTTTCTTCTAAGTTTACTTCTTCGGGAGTATTAAGGTGGCGTATACATAGTACACGGTACGTGATGAAAATAACGATAGGTAGCTTTTCTTTTTCCTTTTTTTTTTCTCTCCATTCATTATTATTATTATCATCATCGAAAGTTGTAATAATATTTGCTCTTGTTCATCCAATATACCGGCGAATATCTATAGGGATTCAATTCAACGCATGTTTTACCTTACTTAGCTATCTATCTAGGTATTTACCAATCAAATGAACAAAATTTAACAAACTTATTAAATTTTTCTTTTTTAAATATTGAGAAATGTTTTTGGATGACTATCGAAAGAATCTGTAAAATATATACACAGTTCAACAAATTACAAGGGTAAAAGTAAGTAGTAGATGGGGCTATTGAGCGCTCAAGCGAGTGCCCTAGAAGGACAGAAATGTATGACTCGCAGATTTTCGGTTAAAATTAGCACCCTACCCGGGTACACACACATTACTTTCAAGTAACCTACTCAAGGACAGAAAAAACTCTACTCTTTGAATGATACAAAGACATAATGCATTTCCTTCAACACCTTGAATGTTTGCCTGTGTATTCCAATACTTGAATTTGGTGCCTGCGTTACAAATGAAACCTGCCTTCTGAACAATTCATGACCATTGAATCATAAAAATTAGTTTGGACTCAGATGAACGAAGTAGGTTTAAAAACAGTCCCTGGAGAGAAATCTGTAAACTTGACAAACTGTTTTTCTTGGCTGTAAGAGCATAAGACTTCTGTATGCGTTCATCTTGGAAGGGGGTCAGAAAGCAAACAGCTACCAGTGACCAAGTAACCTTCTTACATAGCCAAATTATTTCATGATGTTCTCAAGCACGTCAAAAGTGCAAAAAGAAAGTTAAAAAAAATTTGGGATCGTTTCAAGTCATATTATGGAAATTGATGAAGGTAAGATGAATTGAATGATTTCCTATTTTGCCCCTCAAAAGTTGGGTTTTGTTTTTGTAAATTTTAGGTGAGAAATCATCGAAAACAACACATGGCTCCGCATCATTGAATAAGTTTATTACATCTTTATCAATTTCAGAAGAGCGTTCTAAATCAGAATTAAGCACATCGTTAGCTGATTATTCATGTTGTAAAAAAAAAACAAATAAATTGATCCCTGTAACAACCCCCTCTTCAATGTTTACATATCATCAACAGACCCCATGAAACAGATTTTATGCCTACCTTCTTTCTGGTTGATGATAAGAGTTGATGCAGAGGGTGGGGGGGTGTTGGGAGTAGGAAGAGAAGTTGTGCCTGCGTGTTGGCGGAGAGTACGTAACTAATATAATTTTTTTTGTTTGTAAAGCTACGAATACCTTAATTTATTTGACTGATTTGCAGTGAACCATACATTGGAAGTTATTAATAGAAACCAGAAAAAAAAAAAAAAAATAGAAGAAGTAATCGAATCATGTAAGAATTAAATATCATAAATCAATGTACACAGTGAAATTTGGGTGGATCCGCTAAAAAAAAAATTCACATTCATTTCAAACGTGAAAAAAAATTTTAACATTCAGTCAAGTATTCGCAAATGTAACATTTTCTCCACGATTTAATGTTCGAAGAAAAAAAATATATAGGGTGAAAATTATCTTCGCTCTTCGAGCTTTTACAGCGCAACGTTTTAAAAAAGAAAAAAAAACGTATAAAAATAAAAACTGGAACTTAATCAAAAAAAAAAAAAAAAAAAAAAAAAGGAAAAAAAAAAAAAAAAAAAAAAAAAAAAAAAAGAAAATAAAAAAAAAAAAAAAAAAAAAAAAAAAAAAGAGGAAAAAAATTACTCGTAAAACTTCTTATTACTTTGATGCACACGATACGTCGTTTCACAAGGTTGTGGCTATGGCAAAAATTGGCTTCATCAAGAAAAACTGAACCTCTATAATCGGTTGCAGGAGAAAAAAAAATGTTCTTTCCATCTTCAAAAAATAAAAATGTATAAGATACACTTACGTCTAATAATCCAATTACTAATACCGTCGAGTATAATAAAAGCCGTTTGATATTTACTGAGTAAAGAAATCTCAATGGATTTGAAACGAGTTACGCGAAGAAGCCCCTTGACTTTATGGCACCCATTAACCTAAATTATTTTGTTTCCTTCAGCAGTTTAAACGTCGTAATTAAACATAAAATAGGGGTAAAGTATAGGCAGTTAAATTCTGGTCTTGTAAAACAGGTTGTGAAAATCTTTCGCTGGAAAAGCGTTTTCTGTTATCAAATAGCGCTCTTTCGGTTTTTTTCGTCGTTTTCTCAACGCAACTTTATCTTCGAATGGGAATGCGATAAGGCGAAAAAATTGCAATTAGATTTACAACCAATAATTAATTCGTAATCACGAGTTCCATAAACTTTTATCGAGAACTGGGTACGTTTCGAACATTATTGTACAGCAGTCGAGGAATATAAATTTTTCAATTTTTTTTACTATCGTCGATTTCTGCTTAAAATTACAAAAAGCTAGTAAAGGAATATTTAAATTTTTACATCGAAGCTTCGAGAGTATAAATCTCATTAACGTACTTTTTCGAGTTATATACGTCATGATATGCTGAAGTAATACGCATCATCAGGTACACATAACGATTCAAAACATTCGAATAAATTTCCACATTTTATCAGCTTGACTGTAATGAAAGAAGAATCGTTTAAACGAGATATTTTTTCCTTACTTTTTGTTCTTAAGCAATAAAACAGTAAATAGATAGGATGCGCAAAAGCTATTTAACCAAAATGATATATTTTGATTTTTTTTTTTTACCCTTCTAGACAATGAATGTTTTCCAACTAAAACTGCAGTAATGTCTTCCCGGTAAAGAATAAGGATGTACCTTACACCAGTACGTAAATTCAACATGCAACTAGACAACTCTACGAGAGATATTTGGAAGACACGATGAAAAATAGGCCTATTTACAAACATCTAGCAAATTAGAAAAACTGCAATTCAAAGTATCCTTCAGTAGGACTTTCTAAATACATCAAACGCAAATTAAAGAAGAAAATTCGTTTGAAAATTCTTCACGAGTGGAATAAAATTTTCAAGCTAAACTTCCTTTACAGGAGCAGCCAATAAGACGAAAAAAAATAACACGAAACAATATCCAGTGACAGGAAACCTTTTCTTGGACCAGCACTCATCAGAAGATTTTCCTTCATCACAAAAGAAAACTCCTACTTTCATCAACGAGCCATTAAATTTCGAAATTCGTTCTTTCGAACGTTTGCATAATTGAACAGAAATCAAATCAAGAAAGTTGAACGTTTCTCAGACCTCATCTTGAAAAAAAAAAAAACAAAAACAAAAAAAAAGAGTCTAAACAAGATACATTTCAAAAATATCAATAAACTTGAAAGGATAAGCTTATAACCTGCATATTACGAAGACAAAACCGAAACAAGATAAAAGGCTATGAAAAGGTAGGAGGGAAAAAACACTACGCAATCTGTTTGTGTGAAAAAAGGAATTTTCGATATAAATATTTAAAATCATTCGATGTTTTGATAAATACGCAGCACCATATTTTTCCCCTTCGTTTTGACAAAGTCAACCAGATTATTTATTTTTTCACAAGGTATAAGAGAATATAATATAAGAATGCGAAAAATATTCGAGTGGGAAGTATTACTGGGGCGTTAAGTTTGATCTTGTTGTTTGCGATTCGCTGCTTTCATACTTGAACGAGGGCAACCATCGTCTCATACCAGGGCGAAAATATTTCTTTGTTGTCGATGTATTGATAAGTACACCTTTTTCTTTACTACGAGACGACGCGCTAAACGGAGTTAGATAGATAATATTGCAAAAAGTAGAAGAAACAGGAAGAAAAAAGCAAACAAAAACCGAAAAACGGTTATACACATATATTTGTGAAAATGAAATAAAGCGTAAAAATGTTGGAAAGGTAGCCTTTTTATGGTTCTAAAGGGCGCGCATAAAAGTAACAGAATTGCCACCGTTATGCCGAGTCGAAGAGGAGCGAAGTTTTTTTTTTTTTTTTTGTTTTTTATGGCTGAGTTGGCTACGTGCCTTAGCCATAAACTACCTTCACGCGCCACTGCTTTGAAATTACACTGAAAAAGAAAATTGTCCCCGTGAAATACGTCATTAGTAAAAATGTTCGTTTGTAAATTAAGAATTAAAATGTGAGAAAAGTCGTTGAAAAAAATTTTTTTTATATTATGCGTATACAAACCTAGGCTCGGAGGGAAAAAAAGAACGAATATCACACATTTTTGGTTCCCTTCTCGCTGAAAACACTTCTTGCAATCATATCTCCTTCCATTGTATTGTTTTAAAAAACAAAAAATTTTTATACATAAATTGAGAGTAATTTCAAACTTATTAAAATTAGGTAGGATCATTGATGCATAAGTTTATCGGCGAAAATATAGGAAAAAATTAATCAGCGAAGAAAATTGAATAATGTCGATGACCGTTTTCTAAACAAAATTCTAAAGTTGATTAAGGGAAATCAGCATGAAAAGAGCCAAGCTGGAAAAAATTGGTACCTTTGAGATTTTTATTGTAAATTGTTCAGAGGAATCCTAATAAGCGTCCCCTAAAATTGAAGTTTTTCCCAAAATATTAAAAATTAACAGTTTCGGAGTAAAATTATCGCAGAAATGTATTTCTGATCAAAATTCCCGTCAAAATGATACCTAAGTTGACCATTTTATTCAAAAAGAAAGACCAGGATGGTGGGGCAAAAATGACGTACTTTTCATTATCGCTTAAAATAGCTGAAAATTTAGCACAAAATATGAGAATTATGCACCATCAAAAATATTCCTGAAGGCTGAATATGCTGCCCAGCTGACCAGTACTTACTTGATGCAAGAAGATTTTTGGAGGTAATTTTCAGATTTTGTGCTAATTTTCAGATTTTTAGGTGACCGTAGAAAGTATGTCATTTTGCACCTCCCCCCTGGATTCCCCATTTGAATAAAATAGGTCAAGTTTAGTATCATTTTGATGGGAATTTTATCAGGAATATTTATGTAAGCATTTTACCTCTGTACTGCTCACCTTCTAATATTTCGAGCAAAACTTGATTTTTGATCACCCCTCTCCCCCAGGAGAAGTTCAAAGGGTAGGCATGTCCTTTAGAACAATATACGACAAAAATCTCGAAGAAACCAATTTTCTCCAGTTTTAATGCTAATTTTTCAGGGCCAAGTAGATCAGTTTTAAAAAGTGGGGCATTATATTCAAAATATTTGACACTTAAAAAAGTTGAAGAAAATTGCACCATTCCTTACACAAGAGTTTTCAGGCAACAATCCCCATTGTCCATCATATTCCCTACATAGAAAAACCAAAACTGGGCAGCAGAAAATACAAATGGTCCAACTCTGGCATTATTTCCAAAATGAGTTCATATAAAGGGCAGTATCTCGTCAATAATAAGATATGTTATAGTTAGGCGAATAGACTAACCAATCAACGAGCTCGAATAAATTAATTCATTCATGTGACATGATTTGCCAATTGAAATTTTTTGAACAAAATTTGATTTTTGGCCTGATTTTCTATGTCATACGGTTAATGAAACCCAGGCTACTATAGACTATCAGCTTATGTCTGGCGTCAAATGGAAGGGTGACAGGGGAGTATCGATGGAATCCATTTTCGAGTTATAGGAGACCACTGAGAACATTTTTTGGCCATGCCAGACATTCATTCCTATTCAATGTTTTTTTTTTTTACCGAAACTAAATACCATTTACTCAGCTTGAGCAGTAAGCTTGGATTGACAGCGGACTTAATATTTTTCAGTAGGAATAACCTTGGGTCAAAATTCATTAAACTCCCAAATTTGGGGGAGGGGGTGAGGGTTTTAAAATTGAAAAAATTGATCATTTTTAAACCAATTGATAGAGAACAAAAAATTGAGAGATATATCCAAAAATAAACTTCTTACGTCAATTAGGAAGGGGAAAAAGGGGGGGGGGTCTTCTTATCCTTGAAAAAAGGCCAAACCACTCATATCACTTATCCAAGTTAAAGTACGAGATTGAAATTTGGTATGCAGATTTAATAGGGGTCATAGATGCGCCTTTCGAGGGTAAGGAAGGTATGAACATCATGAAAACTACAGGTAATAGCTCAACTAGATTTTGAAGAAGCTCTCATCAACAAAAATACCCACAATGAAAACCAGAGAGCTTGGTCCACAAGAACCAACCAAGACTGCCATCGAAACTGTGCTAGATTTAAAATCCAATGTTATGTCGGTCGGCAGTGTCAGAGAATTATTTTAAACTAACATTTTCCTAATTTTACCAAAATTAGAATTATTTCAAAGATAAATGTGAAAAATAAATTTCCTTGCTCGTTTGAGCCTTTTTATTCACTTCCTGACGTCGATACCTTTCAAATTTTAGTTACAATGATTGAACAACCAACCTCAGCCTTCCATCCAACAAGAAATGATGAATACCACTTTACTCTAATGAAATGATAAAAAAAAACATGGGACCATTATGTAAATTTTTTTTACTCCACTATTGTACGTATATGGTACTAAACGTGAATTTACATTTATAAGTAAACGTATCATAAAGTTATTTAAATCAAACTCGTTAATTTTTGTATTAATCATTTTGCTTTGAACAAAAAAAATCTGCATTATAAACACAGTCACCGTACAGTGTACATCAAAACAAGCCATCGTGTTTTATGTACATATTAACACGAGCTGTATTTTTTTTCACACCGCACCATGCAGCATCGACAACCGAATAAAAAAGAAATATGAAAATAAATTACGGAGCATCGTACGATTTCGTTAGTTTTCGAATATTTTTCCAATTTTAAAACTGAATAATATTTGCATAACAAGCGTCAATATTTTTCGAGTATTTGAAAAAAGAAAAAACTACACATATTATAGGTATACGGTACACATATACGCGTAGAATGAGAAAAAAACCAAGTGGTAAAATCTTTGTGAAAATACTCTACCGAAATTTCATCACACACAAAACGAGTCTCGCTTTTTTTTTCTTTCATTCGTATAACCTAACAAATTTTCATCTCAATGTTTTCCAAGTTTAAATTCGCGAAAAGCTCATAGTACAAGTTACATAACCTAATAATTAATTCAATATAAGATTTTTAAAAAAGAGTAGAAAAAGTGCCAACTGCGAGAAAATCCCAAAATTTTTGGTAAAGTTGGTTTTTACACATAAAAACAAGGTTGTTTACGCAGTTTTCATTTCAAGCTTTCCATGTTTTATTTGCTTTACAGAAAAAAAAAAATTCACTTTTTACGAGAAACCGGCTAATTATGGTAGTTAAATTAAACTTAATAGCCAGTGTTTAACTTTCCTGCCTCGTATAATTCAAGTCTGTTCAAAGGTTAAGGTTATCAACGTAATGTTTTTTTTTTCACTGCTGCTACGCTATTGTGCCAGCGTCTACCTACCTATATTTATTCTTTTACTTCTGAAAATTCAATTTCAAAAGAAAACCTACCATGTTGAGAAATTAAAACCTAATTTTCATTAAAAAAAATTTTTTTTTGTTTAATTATTCGACAGTAGCAATAACGAATAAAAACGTCGTTTTTTGTGCTTTTTTTTTCATCAACATGAAAAACAAAAAACGACCATGAGTAATGAAAAACTCACAAAACAATTGACCGTTGATTCGGAGCAGGTACGAGGTGGATAAATAAACTCGGCATAGTATTTTATTTCGTATTAAATTTTTTCAACCAAGTGGAAAATCTTAAAAATTATTTTTTTTATCCTCGAAAAATTACTCATCTAATTTTCATTCAAATTACCTTCGTATACCTGGATCTACCTTATATCGAGAATGAAAAAGAAAAATAAATAGAAGAAATAAGAGTGAGAAAAAAAAATACCTCAACTGTCGAGCATTGCAATATGTGTACTTCATACTGGAAGTTCGTAAAGGTTGACATATGAAAAGAAGATTGATAGTGCTAAGACCGAACGTACACATACGTAGATTACTTTGGCGCGTATACTTATTACTAGAAATGTCGACATTTCCAATTGAAACGACGACGACGACGCTTCAAGCAGTTTCATAAATATTGCTTCAAACTGAGTATTAAATGGATTTGCAATTTTACTTCAGTAGTTGGTATTATACACACATACGTTGCAGATGATGTAATCCCCAAGAAGTCGTAAGACGAACTATTCAGAAAAAATCTCAAGTTCGCACGACAATTTACCAAGTATTTCTTATTCGTAAGTTTTTTCTCTTCCCGCCTCCCTATTCGTTATAGCAGAGTGTTTATTCCAATTTGAATGCATTAAAATAAGTTTTTCACCAGTCGATACGATTTCATTTAATTGACAAGTGAAAAACATTTTTAATAATGCTAGGTTAATATCGACGCATGCCTTTTTTTCTTCATTTATCATTTCTTAGAAAACTTTTCACTCATTGTCGAATCTCGTCAAGTTTCGTCAACTTATTAACAGAATTTTCTCTGAATAAATATTTTTCAAACAAGTAATATTAATTTTAATAAGAGAATAAAAGGTGTTTCAAAAGAAAAAAAGGCATAGCAAGGTGATGCTTTTTGAGCCTACTCTCATAAATTAAGAAGATATTGGAATAAAAAAATCAGCGCTTTGGGATGTTTTTTTTTTTTGAACAGTGGTAGGGGTACAGGTAGATATTGGTGTGAATAGTCGTCACCTCCAAAAGGCACATCTGAGACGTATACTAAATCCGTATATCAAATTTCAACCCACTAGATTAAGTTGGAGGTGAGTTACGCAAGAAACAAACTCATTTTCGGCGTTGTGAGGAGGTGCAATGACTCCGAAAATCCGAGACTCCCCAAAAAGCACATCCAAAACCTATATTAAATCTACATATCAAATGTCAACTTCTTAGCTCAATTTGGAGGACAGATCTCCTCCAAATTTGGGCATAACTAAATTTTTAACAGAGATCAACCTCACTCCAAAACATAAAATCTGCCAACAATCTAAACACATTTCTCAAATTTGATAGATTTTGGTCGGTATGGAGCTGAACAAATGATTTTTAGTTTCGTGGCGTGTGGGGGTAGGGATAATAATACATATTTGACATGGCGAAAAATGGTCGCAATGGTTCCCCTCGCTCTTATCTCATCCGCCGTAGTCCGATAGACCTTTTCAGCCTAATTTTCATTGACAATTTGACCTAGAAAATCAGACTAAAAACACACCAAAAAAAAATTTCAGGGCTCTAAGGTGGTATGATGGGCTAAATAGTTGGCAAATTTCAACCACCAGCCTCAGCCTCGATCTGAAGAGGAATATGCGCCGAACAGTCTTTTTTTCAAGGTTAAAACTTGGAAAAACCTCTCACATCTCCACTCCTAATTGACCGAGATAACTGATTTCTATGTACATAATACAACTTTTGATTCTCTATCGATCGTCTAAAAAAGGAACAATTTTTGCCATTTTACCCACTCAGCACACTTGCCCCTCCCCACCCAAATTAAGGAATAACTGAATTTTGACCCAAGGGGGCATGCTCACTTAAAAATACAAATCAAATTTGACTGATTTTGATTGATATCAAACTGAAGCAAATGATTTTTAGTTTCGAAAAAAAAATTGAAAAAAAAAACAATACCCGACATGGCTAAAAGTTATCTCAGCGATTTTCTAAGACTCCAAAGCAGATTTCGTTAACATCCCCGCCCTCATTTATCGCAGTTCGATAGGACCTGTTTTCATCGGCGTAATGATACAGGAAATCGGGCTAAAAAGTAGTCGAGCTGAGTGTCTCAAAATTTGTTGATTAAAACCAACCCGTAGAAGACACATAATGTTTCTTTTTTCACAATTTATTCTTTACCAACTGCAAAATCCTCGATCTCTATTTACCGGCTTGTTCTCGCTTTAGCCAAAGATTTAAACTAAATCCACGATGATATAGTCGAAAACATCTATTCTGAAATATTTAAAAAAATCACTATGTCTCCGGGGAAAATGACGTATGAAACATGAAATACATCATGTTCAAAATATGATATTTATCTCTCGATTGTACTCGTGCTTTTATTTTGTACATACAAAGCGGAACCACGTACTGAAAACTAACGCTGTCTCTGGAGATCTATGGGGAAAAAATGAAAAAAAAAAATACATAAATGCAGTGGAGCGTAATAATTTTCAATAATTCTCGCGCAAATAAGTTTTTATTTAAAAATACTCGGATTGAACGAAAAAAAATCCGTGTGATACGTATTTTGCAAAGGTTATTTTCCCTATAATTACGTAGATGGACAAATGAAAATCGGATTGAATTCTAAAAATCATTACAATAAAGAAAAATATACGTATCTACTCGTGTAAATTTGCGCCAACTAAAACATTTATTCAAATAATGCTAATTGAAAACACACTACGTCCATGATTTTGTTTTTATTTTCAACTACATCTGATTATACATACTTTCGCATTATCTGAATGTTTTGATGAGTACTTGCTATATTAAAAAAAAAAAATCCGATGCATTTAGACCACTTAATTATTAGCAATTATTACGGCAATGTTCATAAACTCTTTTAGCATTGAAGACCGTTTAAAGCTATAGGAAAATGTGTTAAGGCCGAATTCTATAAGCTTTAATTTACATATGCATAAAAGTTCATATAACTGCGCATCATGTTCTGCATTTTTATCGAACTACTTATACATGTTAGTCAGATTGAGATGAAGAATAAGTCTTATTATGATTTATATAATACATCATACGTGGGTACCACAAAGGTCGATATTTTTGAAACATATTTCAGTGCTTGACATGACCCAATAAGGCCCATCCATTACAAGTATTGGAATTACAATACGTTGATTTTTGTTTAATTTTTCCAAGTTTCACTCAATTTCCGCAATCGATTCTCGTAATGAAAAATTTTTTTCGGTCGAATTTTCATTCATAATATTTTTGTTTTTTGCAAACGCCAATGAAAATATTGAGGATTTTTAACGAATCTGCGTTACGTTTCAAGATGACTCGAGGTGGCGGGCCAAGTTTTAATGTAATTTTTTTAACGTTTTCGATCGATCGATTTCAAGTCATATAGAAAAGAGTTAAATTTTTATGTAGTTAGAAAACTTTATCGGAGATTTTTTCTTCTTTCCTTCTTTCGTTTTCGTTTGCCTGAGTTGTGTGTTCTTATTGTTTTTCGTTTTCATCTCAATTTGTTTTTGTTCTCTTTTGAAAAGAAACTTTTCTTCGTAATGGGTTTTTTATTCGAATATATCTGACTGAGAGAGGGAGGGAGCTGGAAGTGTTCGTGTGTGTGTGTGTGTGTGTGTGCTTTGAGTATACGAAAAGGAATAGGGTACAGTTCACATATACAGCTACATGTAAAGACTGAAAGATAGTATTAGAATTTATAAGAAATAAATAAAAACGAACGAAATAAACGACCTAACTTTGATGGATTTATAATTGCATTTCATCGTAAGTTATACTTCGATATTTGTAACTACCTATCTATCTCCACCAACTTTTCAATAATATTTCTGTGAGTATAAGGATGATATGTTTTTTGGTTGTGTTCAGGTTCACTGTAACAGATATATGTACCGGGTGTCCCGCATTAACCTCACTATTTAATAGGTCAACTCATGAGACTTGTATGAATCATAGTTAGCATAACCAAAAAATTGAAGGGTCTGAGTTACGTTATTTCAAAATACCATTCGAATTTTCAGGGTTTCTGCCCAGGCCAATGAGGATCGGGGGAGGGAGTGGTGATGGTGGTTACACTACGACTTATTTTGAGGATTTTCAGTGGGAAGCTCAAAATAACTTGAATTTTGAACTAATTTTTATTCTACTTACATCGTCACGATTTGCAAACCACTTCAGATTCTGATTTTTTTACCTTAGTCTGCAACATAATATTCCCTGTCTTGTGGTAAAATCGGTCTCTTTGATAGTATTTATTTTTAAAATTGAATTTCTTGTTCCATGTTTACCAAAAAATGACTAAAATTTTACTTCTTTCATCTGACTTATTTTTCTGTACATAAATGCAACCCTCGAGGTAACTACCCCATCCGCTGAGCTGAAGATGCTCTCTCGTTCAGTTAAAAATTTTTTAATGAGGTGCTCATAGCAATTTTTTCAAAAGTTATGCACAAAAAATTAAAAAAAGGTACAATTTTTAGTCATATATCTTGCATTTATTTTGTTATATTTTACCAACCAATTTACCTCCACTCATAATTTTCATTCCACACATATTCGAGAGTACATACTGTGTTTCTGAGCGCAAAGCAAATTTTCATCATTGTCAATTTTTCTTCTATGTATTTTCAAATTGAGCGGTAGTTATAAACGAAAAGGAATTTTGAAAAAAAGCCAGATCTCAGCTCCTTCGATTTTTTGGCTATGCTAATCATTATACATGTAAGTTTCGTTAGTTGACGTACCACTGGTAGAAGAATAGCGAGGTTAATGCGAAACACCCGGTATAATGTTTGCGATCATATGACGTATCATACAAATACCTATATAACCAACAAAATAGGTAGGTATAAGGTTACGCTTGTAACTTTGCAGTATTTCAGAGAACTATATTCGATGGCTAAAGTTTACGTTTAATTTATCTCCGAAAGCCTTTTCATTAGCTTTATTACCTGAAGAAATTCAAATTACCAGAGACCTTTAAATAGTTGGGCTATTTGGTAAATCTTGAAATAAACTGAATTTTAACGAAAACGTGGTGAAAATTAGCAAAGTTTTGAATATTGTATTTATCGTACTCTGTTGCCATTGTATATACCATAAATGTAGTAGGTAGTTTTATTCGATCGGTGTTTTTACGACTTTCACGCGTATAACAGAGTATACTATATACAATATACATAGGTAGGTAAGTCAGTATTACTCTCCGTATAAAACGAAGAAGATATGGCGACGGGCGATAGCAATGGCATCTTCTTGTACCGAGCCACGCAAACTTTCAAGATTTAAAATTCTCCGGAGAAATATCGTAAAGAAGAAATTTATATTATTTATTTTTTGATTCACGCTTTTTCCACAGAACATATCGTAGAATTTTTACATGTATTATTTCTACGTTACGTATACCTCCCACGCTTCACGTACATTTTTGTCAGGTTAATGATTTCATTGCATGTACTTGTATATACGAAACCGAGGCGAAAAGATATAATACAGCGTATTGCTTCGGTTAATATTTCTTTTTGACAATCAAATATTACCGTACACGAATTCGAGTACTTACAAAATGATTTATGCATGAAATTGAAACATTTCGAGAAAATCAAGTGAGCAAGCTATGCTTCGTTTTTTAGCCTGCATTTTTACGTCATACTGCCAATGAAAACCAGGATATTACAAAGTATCGACCTATGTCAGAAGAGGGGGAGGGGGGATATTAACAGAATCCCCTATAGAGTGCTAGAAGACCACTAAAACCATTTTTGGCCATGGCAGATATTTATTTTACCCCCCCCCCCCCCCTCTCCACTTTTTTTTTTCCCCCCCCCCCCCATCTCTCCACTAAAATCATTTATTCTACTCGATACCAACTAAAATCGCTCCAATTTGGTCAATCCTCTCAGCTCGGCGGTGGATTACATATATACGAGTGGAGATAACCTTGGGTCAAAATTCATTTATGCTCAAATTTTGAGAGAAGGGGTGTTGAGGGGTAAAAATCACAAAAATTGTTCCTTTTTAAGCCAATCGACAAGGAATGCGAAGTTGTATAACATATGTATCTAAAAATCAGCCTCCTAGGTCAATCAGTACGGGTGATATGAGGGTTTTTTCTCCTTTTTGACCTTGAAAACGACCCATTCCCTCCCTATCGCCCCACCAAATTGAGCTAGAAGTTGAAAATTTAAATTTATTTCGCTTATATCTGCTGAAGAGGTGCTCAAATCAGGAAAAATTAATTTCTCAAGCTCTTATGCTTGTGGACCATTGCGGTATAGTATACAATCAAAGTACTAAGATTGGATATCTATTGTCACTAAACTGAGTAAACGAATATTTTTTATTGCCGTAACATGTCGTCCTAATTGGATTTGAAGAAAATCTAATTCAAATGAAAAACAATGTCGCGTCGATTGGCCGAACGTATTTTGTGAAGTATTCTAATCGAAACTTATTCAGCTGCTAAAATTTAAAAAATCTGGGTAAATTTTTGAGACAATAGTTTATGTACTTCAAGCAATAGAACTTCAACGCATATGACGAGTCATTTAAACCCAAACCCGTTAAGGTTTATGCGCGCGCAGATACAGCGATAAGTGATTCCCAAACCCGTTAAGGTTTATGCGCGCGCCGATACAGAGATCTGTTCAATTGTCACAACCTCATAACTCGGAGTGTAGGGTATTCTAACATATTTTCATTCATACATTGAGGAGTCCTTTTTGCCAATAAGTATTATCTCTGTTGTATCACAAACCGCACAGCATACTCTTCGATTGTTCTCACTGTAACAATGATTGGTCAAAACTTTGAATGCTTCACCTCGCTCACTTAAAAATATGACGAGCTAACTTGTATTGCATTTTGCTACAAAACGAAAGCAGTAATTTTTTTCTGTGCCATTTGAACTTAGTTATGCAGGGTGCGTCATTTAAAACGAAACCCAATAACGTTAATGCGCATGCCGATACTATATATTATGATCTATTTACAGAATAAAAACTTGAATTAGATATCCTTAAGGTTACTTAGAGTTCAAGACCAATTGTCATTAGACACCTTGAATAAACCGTTGGAACAAATCTCTTTCAATTTTTAATCCAAATGTATTTCAATTTGTGAAAATGTATTGTTTTCAAGAAATAATTATACACTTCTTTCGGAGTGATCATTTCATCAGAAAAATGAACGATCTACCAAAATCCTTTCTCTTCCATCAATACATCTCAAAATACCTTCACAAACACAGCATAAGAAATTGAAATAATAATGTTAGAAAAAAAAGAAAAAAAATTCGAAAACGAATGTACAATACCGCCAGAAAATATAAGCAATTATACCAAAGCGCGGGATAACTTCATCGTAATAGATACACACATCCTACATACGCTATACATATACATTACATATACATGAGGAGCATAAGGAAAAAAGTAATAACTCCTTTGCGTATTTTCCAAGCAATCGGTCAAAGCTTCGATGTACATTTAGCAAAACGCAAACAAATTATAATTTTAACGTTGCCTGTCTTATATGTATGTTCATATTATGTATAGTACATAGACAGAATATGGTATATAATATACATTATTTCCGCACACAGTGTACCGGGTTTGAGCTAAAGCCAAAGCTGTACTTTCATTACGAATACCAGAGCAGTTTCCATGACAACGATCACCGCTGTAGGCTCAAATCGTTGGAAAAATCGTTGCATAAATGCAAAAGCTAAGTAGCAAACTAATATCATAGGCCATGTATATCATATAATATTAAGGATTATACGATGCAAAACGTATAACCCCTTTCGTATTTTATGTTCGCCGTTCTATCCACCTACAAAACAGAAATGCTGGCAAAATGCCTCATTGGCGTATTAATAATGCCATTTCAGTTCAACTTTTCACTATCAAGATAAGTACGACGTTATACATATTTGCATAGTATATGCGATTCATCGTAAGTGCCGCGCCGCGCCGCCAAACTAGTGTATCTGTATAGTATACATACGCTATACACTGCAAAGGTAAGGTACCATCCACGTATAGGAGGAGGATGATGATGATGGTTCGCCTTTAAAAACCGTTAAAACACGTAGCCGTATACGGGTAATATAGCCGAATTACGAGAGTACCGTACACCTACTCGTTGCATTGTTATATCCGGTATTAACGTATTAACGCCGCGGACCAGGCGGCAAGCGGCAACCAGCAACCAGCAACCGACTTTTTTCACTAATACCGCAGTAAAAGTGGAAGAATGCCTGAAAACTTCTTCGGGCTGTTAGCCAACGTACAAATAATGGTTTCGTTTTCCAAAAACTCTTCATTTACATATCTACCTTCGGGTAACGTACACAGCGGTAAAGCTGACCAGAAATTATCACCAGTTATTCGTGAAATCTTTCCACGTGCCTGAGTTTTCTTACAGTTCCCGCTCGCAGTACCCTATCATCTCGTGTATATTTGTCTACGAGTAGTACAAAAGTTGACCATCGAGATTTAAAGTGTTTTTGCGATCAATTTTCGTAGAAAATTTTAGAATTAATTTATCAATCTAATAAAGCATATAAATGAAGGGCGGATGGATGAGCAAAGTACACTGTTTGAGCACCTGCCACAGATGTCATAAAGTTGCGAAATGACATTAGTATTGATGTGCAGTCACGGGTAGATGCGAGTTCAACGGTATCGCGACACCCCCCCCCCCCCCCGAAACACTGCACAGCAATTTAAAAATGCAACAAATGAGTGATCGATCACCCATCCAAGAGGCTCGCCTGCCTTGTAGACAATATTTCTTTTTACAAACTTCGTCATATACACATTTTGCCTATCTTCATTATTGAGGGGGCAACATTCGTTTGAATTTTGTAAGGTAGGCAAATTTCGTACATAACCAAAAATTCAGCAAACGTTGTCCACTACAAAGCCTAACATTCAAAATCACTATTTGAGCAAATTTTTGAATTTTATAATTTCACATAGGAAAGGAACTGGGAGAGGGAAGAAATGCAAAATTTTTAAGACAAAAAATTAGCTCAAATCGTGGTTGTGAATGGTAGATCTTGTCGTAGGCAACTTTTGCTGCATTTTTGGTTACACCCAAAATTTGCTCATTTTGAGTATTTGAAGTTCACAAAATTCAAACGAATGCCGCCCCTTCAACAATGAATACAGGCAAAATGTGTATTATGACAAAATTCGAGGGAAAAATTTTTGCCTACAAGGTTAGTCACTTGAATTAATGATTGGATCAAAATTTTGAAATTTCTCATTTTTTATAGATTCCTGTACAGCGGTACCTATGGGGAAAAGGGGGGGGGCGGCTTCGAGCGGTACCGATGAACTCGCGTCTAGTTTTATGCAGATATCAGTAGCTGTAAGACATCCCTCCCAAGCTTAATAACCTAAGCAGAAACTGTGAAGATTGCTTCTTAATAAAGAAACGAAATGTGAAATGTAGAAATCCATCCACTTTTTTCTTAAAAATCGATGACCTTCCATTTTTTTAAAACATACAATTTATTTTTTACTTTTTTGAAAAGCAACCTTCAAGATTTCTGCTCAGACTGTAGAGGGAGAGGGAGGAGGGTGCACTCCTACTCATTTTAAAAATTTCAATTGCGGAGCTCATACTGCACTTTTCAGAAGTTTTACACAAAAAACTGAAAAAATTGAAAATTTTCAACCACATTTTTTTTGCACAGTTTGCGAACCACTTCATCCCCAATTATGATTTTTGTACCACGACGGCCACTCATTAATGCCAATATTCCTCACGCTGTGACGCGATTATATTACTTCTCTTATATCTACCGTTAAAATTAGAATTTTTTTTTCAATTTATGTCCAAGAATGATTATATTTTTTTTATCAATAACTAATATTTGTTTCTCCGTTAAAATGCATCTTTCAGCGTTACTACCCTAACTAGATACTGAGTTGAAGGAGTTTTCCTGTTCATTTAAAAATTTTTAATGAAATGCTCATCACAGCTCTTTTAAAATTATCGTGAAAAACTAAAAAAAAATAACAAATTTTTAGTCATGTTTTTTAATATTTATTTTGTAATATTTTACGAACCATTAAATCCCCACTCTTGATTTTTATACCACACATACTCGAGAACATGTACTGCGTTTTAGAGCAAACAGCAAATTTCAATCGTGATTAATTTTTTTCAATAAATTTTCAAAGTGGCCGGCAAGTCCGGACGAAAATGAAATTTTGAAAATAGCACATCTCAGTCCCTTCGAGTTTTCAGCTAGGCTAACCATTATGCATGTAAGTCTCATGAGTTTAGCAATCGCTGATGAAGGGGAAAGAGGGAAGATGTGAAACACCCAGTATATAAAGAAATTCAGCAGACAGGTGCAAATTTATGCGGGAATTTTGCTACGAACGATTCTCAAAAAGCTTATAATGCTTTTCGAAACGAAGCTGATCAGCAAAGAAAAAAAATAACATTACTCACCTACTGGTAAAAAGTATTACATAACCGAATTATACTATTGATATTTTGACATACAGATGTCTGATTTCATTTTAAAATCTATGAGACCATAACAGTACGCACCTGCAACACAAAGTACAAAACCAGAGGAATAAGAAACAAATTCACATAAGATTCAGAACATTTAACAATACATGGGATACAATAGTAATTCATCGTACAAATATTCGAAAATATATCAGTTAATCGCATCTTGGAGCAATTCGGCGCCTATTAGAGTAGGTCGAATTTTACTTTTCGTGAAAATCAGCACATGGCTAGGTTACAATGCTTGCGAAATGACCTCAAAACAATGTGGTGAACATTTCAGCCTCAAGCTCAAGTTTTTAAACTTGTACAGCTCACTTAAAGATTGCAAATTTTCAAAAAATTGAAGAAAATTTTTTTTTATTTTTTGAAAATTTACGAACTTGAAGTAAGCTTTGCAAGTTTAAGCGATTGAGTTAGGAGACTGAAATTTTCACCACATCCTTTTAAGATAATTTCACAACTATAGTGACCCGGACGCATGCGGATTATCTACCGAGGCGATTAGGTTGTCACGTTATAAAAATATCATTAAAAACATCATTTCATTACATTTAGTAATGGGGCAATATGAAGCATATCATGCTCAGTTCTCGAAGACACACACACACACAGACAGATGTATTCCATCCTGAACTTTATTCTTCAATTAGGTACTTTTCAGCACCACACTGCGGGAATATTTTTGATCCAAGAAAAATAATTTAATCTCTCATCACTTAATACAACTTTTTTTTTTTTATAGAAAAACCATCGACGAATTCGTATCCTTAAACGATTGTTCGAAGAAAAATGGATCAACGGAAAGTATCAAATGAAATTAAATTCATTTTAACCAACAATATTGGATTCTGAAATTTCTAGTTCAATAAACTCTCATAGTCTGAAAAAGAATTGTACAAGTTTTGGAATTTAATTATCTTCGGAAGTAATCTCAAGTGTAAGCAACCTTAAGGATAAAAGAAGAAAAGGAAAGGAAGAAGGTTGTTGTTGTTGTTGTTGTTTCTGATTTAGAGAACGTTAGTCTATAATATAATTGGTGTTTTTGAACTTTCGTGTATACATATATAAATTTCTCATACAACAAAACGAAGCGAGGCGTAAAAGTGTAAAAATGACTATAGATCGAGAGGTTACCAGTGTGAAGGATAAATTCGATAAGTTTTCATAAAAATGAATTATAGGTATGTATATGTTGCAGAGAAATACGAGATACCTACACGAAGTTCACGGCGGCGCGAAATGAGCGAAAAGTTAGCTAATTAATTTTAGTTTAGAGGAGTACTTTGTATTCTACGTAATTAATAAGTTAAAACGAGAGAGTAAGATGAAATTATGCATGTAGTCGCGCCCCCGTCTAGTTCCAACAGCCGCACTATTCCAGATCAGCAAGGTGAAAATGAAAATGTCTGTTTAAAAGCGAACAAATTGCTTTCAGGTTTTACGCCGCTTTTGTATTACGTTGAAACTAAATTAACTGCATTAAATACTTTTCCTTTGTTACCTTTATATGCCGTCGTCCGGTAAATGCGAAAAGAAGCGTAAAGGTAAACATACGTTTTTATCTGTTGTATAGGTGTATACTGTATACCCAGTATATGGTGTACATATATAATGTTATTGTTTGAAATTATGAAAAATTCTATTCGTATATCATACGTATGGTTTCGAAATTACCCGCGAAAATTTCTAAAAAACGATGGAATATGTACATATATTCGTGAAATTATCGTACGTATAATTTATACTTAGTTTTATCGAGCGTGCGGAAAATTCAACGTTTAACCTTTTCATAGTATATACGTTTGTACCTTTAAGTGAACTTATACGGATGGAAAATTACCTCGTAAATCAACGGTAAAGTGATAGGGAACCTGACGAAAATATAAACTACTTCTTCGAATAATCGTAATAATTTAAAAAGAAATTCTTCACGTGAAGTTTACGTAACGTAGGTATCTTCAAAGAAATATTAGTTATTCGATGTACGAGTAAATAAAACACACACACACACACACACAGGAACATACCTTTAAAAAGTTAACGATAAAGGAGGGTTGATTGTTACGAGAAATTTCGAATAAAAAATTTGCGAAATACAAGTTGAGCAGACACGTGTGCGAAGAGACACGACGTGAAAATAATTTCCACTGGATTACCCATAGAGCTGGGAAAAAAAACCTACTTTCGAATTGAAAATTAATTTCAACAAAAATATTAAAGCTGCCACCTAACATAAACAAACACAGGCGAATATCATTTTCGGGTGAGATTGTATGTTTTGCTTTTGCAAATCGGCTGAAACCAAGGGAGAAAGTTTAATACGCTCAAAGGATGATTAAATTTTCCCCAAAGGCACCGTTTGATGAGCCCTAAAATGTCCTTCTTTCTTTGTTATCTAAAATCGGATTTTCCTTCTTGTTCGTACTACATATTATATATATACATATATACACATAGAAGGCAGGTTGTATTTAGTTACGATGCGACGGCGTATTCACAAAAGCACATAAACATACTTATATACACAATAACGCGTACACCAAACTTTACCAATTAAATTGAAACGCTATACGCGTTATCAGTACAGTGTGTAAATCAAAGTTAATTCGACGATTAAAATTTTATCTTTACTCGGATGCCGCAGTGTGTATAATATTTTTACACCGAGAAAACTACTTCACCGGATCGTCGTCAAACAATACCTCGATTCAGATAAACCAGCCAAATGAGTCGATACACGTATTCGCACAGTCTGGAAATTTTTTCAAATTGCATACAAGCTATCGATATGGCAAATACGATACAAAATCTCACTGTGCACCAAATAAACGTCGTTCACGTTTAGCGAGAATTCGACAGACCAATTTTCCGTTCTTAAACACTAAGCCACTGGCTGAGGTGCTAAACTGTGATGATCATTCGAAGCACCCTGTACGATGTACTCCAGCTGCAAAAGGTGACGAGCTTCTTGTACGACCAATTTCAACAGTACTCAAGGGCTCTCTCTCACTACGTTTTTCTACGCCAGTCTGGCATTGTTTGTTTTAAGTGATCTAATTCAAAAATTAAAAAGCAATTTTTTTCCAATACTTGGATGTTCACTTGAAATAGTAGCAGAGCACAGTTCATAATGACCCCCATCAAGTGACGTATGGAAAAAAAAATCAAAAAATTGAAAGAAAAAAATTTTCCAACTTATTTTCACCTGAAATAATAACGGTGGTGATCCATGAAAAAAATACAAAAATTGAGACAATTTTTTTCTGGTTCACCTTCGTTTGAGATAACACAACTGATAAGGGAGAAAAGATCGACAACTGAAATATGAAAAAATACAATGAAAACGAATACAAATGCATCAAAGGAAAACGATGAAAGGGTGTTTTCAGATCAGAATAAGCAAAATGCCCTCGATCTCAGATTTCCAAAATTTTCACACAACATCACTGCGGCTATCTCTGGAAAAAGTTTTTCGTTTTTAGTACAAAGCTACGGCCAAAATGTCCAAAGTAAGGCATTAATTAGGGTCAAATACTGAAACTTCATCATTGTATTCAGAGGGTTCGATTAATGCGAAAACTATACCAACATCACCAACCTAAGTATTGTACCAAATTTGGGCAAGGCGGTGCCCCTGAGCCCACAAATAAGGTGAAAATTCAGAGCGACTTCCTTATAACATGAAAATTGCCGTTGTACTTTTTTCTCATGCTGAATGTGGGCCAAAAACTTAGGAAAGGAGTGCTTTTTGGTCAATTTAGACAAGCTAAATATGAATCCGACTTTTTTTTTCGTTCGAACCTTTTATTCTTTTTGACCCTTTACCTTCCATGTGCTGCTTAAGTTCACAATTTTGCAATTATGCTCCTTAACCAACATTTCAATGACGTAATCTGATATAAGATTTCACGATGAACAACTTGATTTCAATTCATTTTTGGCACATTAGTCATTATTTCTGAGAAAAAATGCATTTATGAACATTTTTTTACATTTCTGAAAACAGCTAAAATCTATTTTAAAAAAATGTCTAAAAATGTCTAACTTATTTTGGATGGAAAAAAGTTTTATGTAGCCCCCCTCTACCGAATCGGCACCTGCAGCACTTCAAAGTTCTCTCCTATCAATTTAGCCCCCCCTCCCGCCATCTATGGAATGGAAAATGTAGGATAAATTCTTGTCGACAGACCCATAACCCTTTTAAACATTTGGATTAAAATCACAATTTTTCCTAAAATACACTCGAATACAGATTTTTTTCAACATTCCGAGCTTGCGGGGGGGGGGGGGGGGGGGAAAGGGGGTTATGAACGACATTTTTTTTTTTCTTTAAATTTTTTTT
>FIZR01024287.1:0-30558 GCA_900060175.1 Ferrisia virgata | reverse complement strand
AATGAAAGGCATACGCATAATTATTAATGAATTTGTTATACTTCTTATATTTCAGGAACATCTCTCAAATTTCACCAAATTTTCACCTAAAAATTTTTTTTTATTTTCTGAAAATTATTGGCTTTTTTATTGTCTAAAATATTGGTCCTTTTCAAAAATTGTGTAAAACTTTCCATTTCATAGAAAAAAATTAAACATGATGAAAAGAGGCACATCACTGCATGTAACAAAAATGTATCTTGCCGAGCTTTCATCTAAAAAAAATAAAAAAAAATCATCCTATAGGATTTTTAATTTCCTAAAAGATTGGTTCTTTTCAAAAATTGTGTACAACTTATCGTTGTTGAGTAAAAATTCAAAAAATCCGAAAAGAAGCGTATCGCTCATATAATGTAGGTACAGTGGTCCAACAATAACGTCACACTCACTAGTGCAGTGAAGGGGGAATTGGTCCCGGTGTTTTACGCGTTAAACGGACTACTGGGTAACCTCTAGAAAGTCTATAGATGTTGACCAAAAGGTACATCAGCAATCGAATCATCAATGAACGACATTCCATGTTTATGTGCGAACTGTACATTCAATATCAATACAGTTTGTTTTGTTCAATTGTACGTTCCTCTTTTATTTGGAAGGTATAAAAAGATGCCTTATTTCTTGCATCATGCAACGTATTCATTCAATGCAACAATGCGAGATATATTGGTACCAGCTGTATTTTATAAAATTTCTGCTTTCCGTGAATTTTGATTGGGTTAAAATCTGGAAACCTGTACTTATTTAAAAACGTGTTTCAAAAAGCCGCTAATACAAATCCTGTTAGAAGAAAGTATCTATCACTATCCTTCTTTGAGTTTATTTATTTTTTTTTTTTACATAAATTGAACTTTGTTGCCTTCAACCGTTCAAATAGCGAGCGATAAACATTACCCGATTACCTATTGTCTTGCAGGTACAAGGTACCTACTTAATATTTCTATTTTGATTCTTTTTGCTTATAGAAACTCAAACATAGTGATACTTGAACGTCTAATGTATCGCACTGGTACATTCCATATATGTAACATGGTTAAAAGAATTTCGAAATAGTTTCGAACAATAACAGTTCGTATTTACGAGTCAGAGTGAATGCACGCTGACTTATTCTTCACCACAGTTTTATTTTTTTTCTACATTCGAAAAAAAATTAAAAGGCTTACAGGTCAGTTTTCCAACAAAGACATAGAAGCAAGAAAAAAAGTTACCCAGTTTTAAATCCTCATCTACCCGAGAAATACCTACCCACAAACAAAAGGAACGTATAAAAATGAAAGAAGAGCCTTCCCAGAACAAGCAAAAGACAAAATAGCGTTTTTGTAAAAAAAAAAATAATAAGTAAAAAGTGTGACAAGTAGGTAGTTCTAAATCTTTCATTTCAGCTGGGAGTACTTTGTCGGCAAAGGGTATCTGCTATCTACACTGAATAATATCCTTCGTCTTTTATTGTAATTGCAAACCATTTTGTAATCAAAAAATTTACTCTAAAACTTCATTTTTACGTTATGTAAAATTTAAAATACAGGATGAAAGATATACCTATTGAACATGGCGGTGGAAATATTTTCATTTCATAAATTACTGTCGTTTTTAATGTTTAATTTTGTACGCAACTAATTGCTGTATTTATTTTCAAAAATAGATATATAATGTATGTTCTGCACCACCCTGGTTGTTCTGTGCGCCGACCCCAATTTTTAAGCACTTTGGAAAATTGTAAAGTTCCCTAAATTTTTTAATTCAATTTTTAACCATTTTGAAGCAAAATATCAATCTCCCCCCCCCATTTTTTCATTTCAACATGTTTCAAAAATTCTAAATTTTTGTATCCAACTTGTATCCATTTAGCTACATTTTCTTATATTTTTCCAAGATTAATCTACAAGGCGAAGGTAAGATATGTACATTATAGAATTCACTTTATAAAATCTTTCTGCGTCATCATTCTGAAAAATCGTAAAAATTCATTTTCATATTGAATATTCTACCTTTATTTAACCAAATGCATACGATTTTTTCATAATATTTATCATTAAAGCAATTTCAAAACATTTTACAACTTTTGTATCGAATTTTAATAAATTTCTACATGTTTTCAAGTTTCTTTTAATTACTTACGATCGCAATAAAATTGTTGAATATTTCCCAATCATTTTTACATGACATTCGAAATTCATAGTTGTATAGTAAACATTATTTTGTTCGCTGTACTCTCATATAAATTTACATAAGAAATTATCACTGATCTCGTACATCAATTTACAGTTACACTGTACAAGTACATACAGACAAACGTATAATTCATTTAAAACTATATTCTAATCATCTTCAGATACACATTATTTACATTTACATTATGAAAAAAAAAAGGACGAGGATAACAAAAGTTGAGCTTGAGATGATTCAAAAATCGATATTAGCTAACAAATGAAAACGCTAAAGAAAGATGCATTCAAGGCTCGTCATCCCGGAACGAAGCCAATAAAGTCCAGTTCGATGAAACTGACTGCTCATCTTCAGACCTTCAAAAAATATTAATATCTGAAAACCCATGAAATCGTTGTAGTGCGGCGATGAATTACAGTATAATATTGGGATAACTGCACAACCGTTTTGTAGATTTTCCTTGGTGCATTTTCGGCAACCAATTTTTCAAGGTTACGCCACCATTTCGGAATATGATTTTGATCCTGAATGAAATGCATTTAGCTGATGATAAAAAAATGTTAAACTTAAGAAGACTCCTCCTCAACCACTATCGTTTGGAGTATTTTAAGTATGCCAGAGCATGTCAGCGTTTATATAATCTTGTAAGTGTAGTCGTCTGGGGAAAAGTCACGAATCCAATGTTTTTTAAAAAAGAAAAGGTGTCAAGAGTATATAAAAAACCTCGATGAGGATGTAAGAATTGCTCCTCTTTTATTTTATCAGAGCGATTAATTTGTTTATGTTTTAGAAAAAGTTTAAATCATTTACTGAATTTTATGTCCGTTCTTTTTAAAACATTCTTAGAAGCTTGATCAATATTAAATCTGTAATTTTCTAATTTGTTTATTTTAAAATTATGTAATGATAATGATCTCACTTATGTTCCATTCTTAATCTACATACTAATTTTCCAATCTTTTCTAATCGTTATTTTGAGTATTTGAATATAAAAAATCGATGGTAAATTGAGTGTTTAATTTCCAGGCATAAAAAGTGGAAAATGATATCCATTGAGAGCAATGACATTGTAGGGTTTGTCATGCCGACCCCTACAAAATGATAAATAAAACTTTCTACCTGTTTCCCAACAGATGAACAGTAAATCAGAAAATGATCCGAGAAAAATTTAAGAAAATTCTTTCGGTTTTCCAATTAGTAAAATACAATAACCTAAATTTTTTTTTAATTTTTCCCTTCAAATAAAGGAAACTAACAGGGAATATTCTTGTTCAACTTGTTGAAATTTATTCACAATGGGTATGGTATGTCAGTACCTTGAATCGCAAGTGGAAAAAGATTTCCCCACTTGAAAATCTTGATTTCCATTTTAAAAAATCAGAAAAATCAAGACTTCACCAGAATATATTGAAAACTTTCAGGGTTAAAAAAGGGTTTGAAATTTTGAAAAAATATAGATAAACCATTAAATTTATTACAAATTTGTAAACAAAAATTTGAAAATTTCATGATCTAGGGTGACACAAATTTTGAAAAACAAATAGTTTTTTTTTCTCTTGAAAACAAATGAATTTTCTCTTGAAAGGACTAAAAATGGTTAAAATGAAATATTCTACTATATACCTACCATGGTAAAATGATATGTTATTGCTTGGTAATTTCTGTCTGAGAAAAGGGGTAAAATAGGTAAATATTTGATTTTAAAATTATTTCCATGGCTGAACGCTTATGCGCCTTCTAAAATAGTAGGAAAAAACTATGAAAATTAGCGCTTTTTGGTGGGTAAATGAAGAATATTTCTGTTTAGGAATTCATGAAAAATTTAGAATTGTGATTTTAGTAATGATTTTGGGTATATTTTAATGAATTGTCCTGGTGTCCTTGACCTGCCCTATTACTACTCATAACCTTCCACTTCTTCAAGGATGTTTCGAATTTTAAGCGTTCAGTTCTTGTTTATCAGCAATGTGCCGATCGATTTGATCGAGGAACCTTTGGAAGACTTTGGACTCTGTCTTCAGTTCAATTCCATTGACGGCTTCCATCTCCATTATATGTTATTGATGGGCAATTTCCGTCTGAGAAAAGGCTTAATACGATTAAAACAAAATATACCAGAAAACTCTGAAACCATTCCTGATGAACCATCTCAAATCTCCAAAATCCTGTGTCTAATGAAAGAACTCAAGTTAACAAATCAGATTTAGATCTTCTCTCCACTGGGCGTAATAGTCTTGGAAATTACACACGCCCAGTATAAATAAAAAGCAAACAAAAAAAAAAAAAAGAACATAATTGCTTTCCAATAATGATGGCGCGCTTTTCCGTCGCGTATATAAAAATATTCTACGCATCCGTTTTACCTACCTTGCTTGTATTTTATGATTTTTGTCAAATTTCATTTTTGCTACTTTTGTAAATATAATATCTTCTTTCGCTGAGTTCTCTGTTCACATAGGCTGGCATTTTTCGTACGGCAATAATATCATTTCCTAGCAATTAAGTAGGTCTAGGTACACCTAATATTTTCATTCAATCGAGTCGACAATACGTAAAAAGAATACTTCAAAAAAAAAACCATATAATACAATAAATAAGTTTATATAAACAAAATGTACGAAATCGAATTGAAATTATGGTATTTTACATTTAAAAAAAAAATCTATATACACGTACAATAATTAATTATATAACAGGTAAAGTGTTGAATCACATCGTACATGTAACATAAATACATGTATTTTATATTTACGTTAGCGCCGGTGCAGTATCACAAATAATGAAACAATACACGCGCACTATATACGACGATATTTAAAAAATGAAAATTACGTAGCTGCCATGAATTTATGGTATCGGAGCTCAAGTGATGATACGAAACGCTTCTGGTAGCGTTTTGCTACTAAATTTAGACACTGCAGTGTAACTCGACACACGAACAATAATATATCACATCAAAATTACAACATAATAAATGAGTTAAGAAAAACAGAATGAAAAGGAAGAAGATAAAGAAGAATAAGAAGAAAAAATTGAAAAGAAAAACAACAACAAAGTTTAACGAATAAAATACACAGTATACATGTGCACACGCATAATTATGTAACGAAAATGAGCACGAGCAACATGGCCACGGTAATAAAATGAATTCACATTTCGGTTTAGTACAATACAAGTACTATAAACAATATATAAATGGTAAAAGTTGCGGTTAAATAGATAAATATTAATGATTTTAATTCTAAAAAGCAAAGGAGGTAATGAATAGGCTGACAAGAAGAGGAATACGAATAAGAGCAGAATATACGAACATTAATACATACGCATAAAGTATATGTACACGAGAAACGAATTATTTTCTGCATAAAAATTTATATAACTGGACTAGCGAAACAGTGTAAATAAATTTCATAATCGACGTTCAGCGATCGCGAATTATTTCGATACTGGAACATTACCGGGACTATTCGATGACGAAATGCAAGATGACGATGATACCGAAGACGACGACGAGGACGAGGACGAACCTACGTTGGGCGGTAATGTGGCGCATTTCTGCTGTATGCTATTCATCGATGTTAAATTTACACTACCGACGGCATTGCTTGAATTTATTTTCATCGAACAAATTCGCCTGGTCGTTTCTCTATCGAAAAAAACCAGACTAATAGACACGACATTCAAATCACAGATATTTTCAAAAATATTGGATATTTTACCTCGGAGATCCTTTATCGCCGCCTCCGGATTTCGCTTTATACCCACATTTCTGAATTTTTTTACTCAATCTTTGAACCCATACTTTTTGATCGTCGGTAGAATTCGCTAATAATAGCAATTCTTTCGCGGAATTAGGATCGTAATGCAGTTTGCAAGGTGCAATAGCATCTTCTTTCTTTTCCAAATGTTCTTTGTGTACTTTAATTCGACAGCCTGAGTATAGAGCAGAAAATCCCGCAAACAAAAGAATCAGTCTAGTGCTCATAAACCGCAGATAAGAGTAAAATGACGATTGATTCCAAGATACTCACGTCGACATTCCAGCGCAGAAGGCGGTCTGAACATGTGCCATAACGGTTTGGGACAAATTTCACAATTTGTCGGCATATGATATGAAATTTGAACAAATTCGTGACCTTTCAACGTAGTCGTACCTGGTTTTTCATCTTTATCCGATAGTCTCAAAGACGACGCATCGGTAATATTTTCGTCTGGACGTCTGGCTTCTCCTTCACCAGCGTATAACAGCTGTTTCAAACCGAAATAATTAATACACATAACCAATAAGACATGTTATACGCCAACGATGACGATACATTAATGAGCACAGTTCTACCTGGAATATACGAGGAATGTCTTTCGCATCTGCTCTGATCACGTCACCCTGAGTGACAGAACGTACATGAAAAACCTTCCTAAAAACCATAATTAAACATAATTCGTATAGTTAAAATGAAAACTTATATTTATACAGAGTGGCGAACTTTTTTTCACCATTTCTTTAGAGTAAAATAATCGACTAACTTCAAATCTAAAATTAAAACTGGGTCGGTATTTTGTTTATCGCTTTCGGAATTATAAAAAATGATTTTCTTCGAAGATACAACAACATATTGCTTTTTCCATCCATGACGACGGATGTTTTGTTTATTTGGAATCGACAGCCATCCTTCTAGTCTGTAATCTAGAAAAATAAAGCAAACATAATCCATAAACTTGGAGATGTAATCTCAAATTTTACACGAAAATAAGATATAAAAAATGCACGCAAACCTTGAGAGTTATGCTCGTCGTTCTCATTGTCTGCACTACTGAGTGAAGCGGTCTCGCTACCAAACATAGTTAATTTCTGTTGCATTTGTTCGATTTCAGAATCTTTCGAATCTAACTCCATTTGAAGTCGTATCTTGGCACTATTTTCTTCTATTAATTGAGACTGCAATTCTTGAATTTCTTTTTGATGTTTGTTGACCATCTGGTTATATTTATCTCGTTCCTATTTTCGATGGCGCAAATTTCACGGTGAAAGTATACATATCCATAAAACGTGACATTCACGCGAATACAACCCAGCGAAAGATAATAGAAATGATTTAATACCTGCGTAAGTTCCAGTTGCAATTTACGGCATTCTTTTTCTTTTTTCCTCAAATCGGTCGAAGAAACTTTTTTATTTTTTCCGAGCGGATGATTCATGTCCTTACGATTCATAATCTCAGCTAATTTATTCACAGCTTGAGCTTTGAGGAGCTGCTCCTGTTTCAGTTGTTTTTGCACTTTTTCCAATTCTTCGGCGAGCGACTTAATTTTATAAGCTTCTGCAATCGTGAAAAATTTACAATATTTAAAGTAACTGATTCAACAATATTAGCATTGAATACCGAAAATTATTTCGTTTACCTTGTTCCAATATGCGCATTTGATAGACATTGTCGTCTTTTTCTTTTCTTAACTGTTCCACCAATTTCCTCAACTCTGTTTCGCGTTCCTTCATCTGAAATACATACAACATTTATGTAGAATGGATGACACACACATGTAAAAATGTACACTGTACAGGGACGTTACGACTGACCATAATTATGGATGATTCTTTGGTTGACAAGTCGTTTCGATGTTTACTAATAATATCTTTCATCTCTAATTCTTTGATCGTCTTTTCTTTTTCTAAATCGGTTACAGTTTCTTCGGCTATCGATCTAGCTAAAGCTTCGCTATCAGCTCGGGCCACCGCAATTTGTACTTGTTGCGTCAGCGAATTCCTTTCTTCTTCTAATTCGTTAACGAATTTACCACGATCTTCCAGTTCTTCTTTCAGATCTGTTACTTGACTTTTGTACAAGGTCTGAAAACGTACGTGCAACAACAATTATCCAACATTAATAGGCCACAATTTACGTGATAATTATTTCACTTCTTTGGTAATTAAATAAAAAACGTACCGAAAAATACTGTTCTGCTTCCAACTGCTCTTGTAATTCTTTCAATTGTAATTCGTCGACTGAATGTTGAGTACGCAATCGTTGCAATTCTTCCTCGATTAATTTTTTCGCTTTATATAAAGCGGTTATATCTCCGGTGATTTGCTCGATTTTGGATTTTTGTTGCGAGCATTCAGCCATCAACAAACTCAGCTCTGATTGCAAACACGATTTCTTTCCTATTTCTTGTTCGATTTGAATTTGTAGCGCTTTACTCTTCAAAAAACAAAATTAAGAGGAGAAATGAAGTTGAATCAAGAAACAATAGTTCGAAACCGGTTCAAGGAGTTGATGAACATATGCCGCACCGAAGCAAACTGCTAAGTAAGTGGCTAATGTCAGATGTCCACAAATGAATGTAATAAAAATTGTGGTTCTCGTGGCTCAAATTTGTTCAACATCGAAAAAATTAAAAAAAATTGTAAGTTTGTTTTTTTTAGCGAACTCTGTTCACTATTCTGATCGTCACAAATTCTACATTGCTTTGTTTGTTTGTTTATTTATTTATTTTCGAACGGGATAATTCGAGTAAAAATGGTTCAATTTTCTTGAAATTTTCACCATACAATAGTTTCGAATCATGATTCCTCAGAGCTGATTAAATTTTAGAACAAAATGGCTCATTAGGAACTGAAGTACCAATTTTCAAAGTGTCTCAATTGAACCATTTCCTCTGCAATAAAATACATTATCATAGAACTCCTATTTATTTTCGGTCTTAACGCGTTGATGATGTCATCAAAAAAGTATGACGAAAGTCAACTTATCGGAAATGTAGTGAAATTTATTCATCACCATAGAAATTTTATATTCATCGGATGAAATTTCGAATTTCTTACTTCCAAATGTGTTCTTTGTAAATGACACAATGGTCGGCTCTAATCGTTACAAGATAAGTATTTGACTTGTAGTCAAAATGTCCATTTGAAATGTGTTGAAAATGCTTTAAATTTCATTTATATTATCAAAGTGCATTTTTTAAAAAGCTGTTTCTTTCACAATTTTAATGAGCTGATGACGTCATCAAAAACGTACGGTAAAAGTCGGATTGTAGAAAATGTGATAAGGATCATTTATCATTTGAATTTCCAATGTTATAAAATTAAAAATTTTTGATTCTACAATATTTACTTTTAACATACTGTAGTACCTCTAGTATTTAATTATTGCTCAAAGTAGATTTAATACTATCGTTTTTACAAAAACTAATCAACTCTGATGATTTTTTATCCCTATTTCCCTATGTGAACTAAACAAAAACGTTATTTTCCAAACTTTTAGAAGTATTTCAAAGTTATTAAAGAAAAATCCAATCTTGAAAAAATTCCAACTGAAATGGATGTGGCACTGTACTTTTAACGCATTGGAAGCATCAAAATCAATTTTTCACTTCTGCTGAATACTTCAGACCAAGAATTATGGTACAATTACGTAATTCTTTTTCATAAAATGGAAATAATTGAGAAGCACTGGAAAAAGCAGAGAAGGGTAAAATTGACAGAAAATGGTTTAGATGAATTTTTAATGATTGTATTACACCCTTTTCTGAATAAAATTATTACATTTTAAAATTTTTCTCGAAAATATTTCAAAAGGGCGAAAATAATATGCTTTTGGTCCAGCTCAAAGCGAAAAGGTTGGAGGTAGTCTGACAAATCATTACTGTTTAATGCCTTCGATAAAAATAATACTCAAACATTTTCGATTCTTTTTTCAACTCGAAGTTTGAACCGGGAAATCAAGAAATACTCTGAAATGTAGCTTCCTTTTCGCCAAACATCGCGGTACTTTAATACGAATGCTCGATGGATGAAATACTGAGGAACAAAGCGGATTATTAAACATTTTTATCATTAGTTTTCTTTAGATTTTTAGCCTTTTCCTAACAAAGAACGTTTTTCTTTCAAATTTCACAGTTTCATCCGGTTTCCATTAAAATAACATTATAGCACAGTTTTTTGTAGGGCATTTACTTCGGTGAGAAAATTTTCGTTAGTCCACTTCTCAAACCCATGGATTCGATTAAAGAAAATATGATACAGTTTGGTCCAATTGTCAACATACTTTGTCTACTTCTTGTCGATTTTCGCCTTCTAATTTTTGCAGCCGTTGTTGTATTTGACGATAATCGACTGAAAGCATGGACATTTGCCGTTCTTTTTCTTGACTAGCCATTTCCGCTTTTTGTCTAGCATTCTTTTCTTCATTTAATTTTGTTTGAAGGGCTAAAACGTGTTACAAAAAGACTTTAATAACTGCGAACTGCATGCACTAAATTACCTTGATATAAGGAATGAAAAAATGCAAAAGAGCATTTAACGACTTGACACATAAACACGTTTTTTGTTTAAAATGATTAATATTTCAATATGTGCAACATGATAACGCCTTTAACCACACACGCACTCAGGACCGACACACGATTAGTTGTAAGGTCCTGACTTTTGAAAGAAAACTCATTTTTCTCATCAACTTAAAAATACTATTTTTAAGGGACTTTACTTTAAAATAACGTCAAAACTATTATTGAGTAGTTTTCTATCAAACAAAACGTGCAGAGTAAAATTGCTGGTAGGACTTAGGACCTTTCTTACGTTAGATGAATACGGAGTGTAGGTATTTGACAAAATGCATGTGTACTCTGAGCAAAGAAGAAACTAAAGAGGTTTGAATTTCAAATAAATTGCGAAAAATATAATTTTAGGTTGGATTTTCAGTGAGAAACAATTTCAAACAATAAACAATAAGGTCATACAATAAAACTGTCCTTTTCCAGTTAATAATAGTAAAAATTTTTAAGAAACATTCAAGACCTCGCTAATTCGCCAACACAAACACCCCCTCACCCCTCGTACACAATGACTGACTGTTACTCATATTGATACTAATCATGCACATGCGCACTAAGATTCATGGTATATGCGACTAAAAAATTTGCTTCCAAAATCGCTGTTTCATTACATTCTATTAGCTGTTGAATATGATCTAAGCTTGACACAGACGACGATATGCTTGTCTGTAACGTATGCTACGCTCTAGTACGTTACCAACCTTTGAAAAACTGCTCCAAATAAAGTACTGCGACGGCCGCGTGTAAATACATTATTATCGACGTCAATTACAACGCTACTACAGCAGGAAAAAGTACACCTCAATTGACGAAGCATTATTTACCTTTGACTACCTCGACGTTGGCTTCTTCTTTACCAACAATACGACTTTTTTCGTTGTTTTCTCGTGATCTTATTTCTTGTTGATAGCGATTTTGCACAGCTTTCAACTCTAGAGCCAATGATGCACATTCTTTCTCCAGTTGAGATATACGCTCGGCTAATTGTCTGTTATCTTCGGAAAGTTTTTTTTCGCGAGCTGCGCCTCTTTCTAATTCCAGATGGCAAGACTGGATACGATCTATAAAAACAAATATGTATGCGAATGTAGTTCCGTTACTTCAACTGCATTAACCGTTAACCATGATGAAAAATCACACCTTCCAATTCAACATGACGCCGCGATAGATGTGAATGTGAAGTACGTTCTTGTGAAAGTAAATTTTGTAATGTACTGACTTCTTCTTCTAGTTTGCTGCGTTGGGCTTGTAAACCGGGCATGGTTTGGCGTAGCTCAGCAGCTAGCTGTTCGTTGGCCACCTTGGCCATTGTAACTTCAGTAACTTGTTTACGTAATCTGGCGCTTGTTTCGCCTTCGGCTTTCAATTTTTCTTGCAATTCTGACAGCTATACAATGAAAACATCCATCGATGACAATAAGTTTCACTGTTTTCATTCATTTTACGCTCGCTAACACTGCATAGTAAGGATATCAACCATACCGACCTGTTTCTCTAACAAATTAATTTTATCGTTGACTTGCTGGTTATTCGATAACTCTCTAGTTCGTTTGTTTTGTTCGTCCTCCAGTTTACGACGTGTTTCTGTCAATTGATTTTCCAACTTTCTTCGAGATTCAGTTTCATTTTCCATTTTTCGATGCGACTAAGAAAGAAAACACGACAGAAACGAAAGTGAAGAAGCAATCGATGTTTTATCCAAACAAACAACTTCATAAGTCTACTTTAAAGCTAACTACTCACTTCCTTCAAATCATGTTTTAGTATAGCTAATGATTTTTCTAAATTCGTCGTTTCTTCAGTGATTGATCTCTCGCGTAACACCATTTCGTCTAATTGGTTGGTCAGTATCCGCTGTCTGTGTAATAATTCTTCCACCTGACGCGTTTTCTCTTCCATTTGTTGTCTGAGATTATTTATATTATCGTCCAAGATTTGCTGAGTAAAAATGAACATGAACAATTTTATTTCGAAATTTCTATAGTATAAAATAAAAACTCAAAATTTAATATCTAGGCTATCAAGGTAAGTTAAAACAGCATTGACGTAGACACCATCAAGAAGTCCTAAAAGATGATTATTACTCAACTATGTTCGAGTGAAGCTTCGCACAATACTGGTTCAAAACATGTTCAAAACAACTACTAGTTTCCAACGTTACACCGAACAATTCTAATATATTTTCACAAGTTTCAAGTTTTTTTTTCCATCACGCAAATCAAAAATACGGCGGTTTAAACTTTTTTAACCTAAGAACAGTTCATAAAATGAAGATAGCGAAACGATCCCAACCTCAATGAGTTCACTTCGTTACTACTTAATAGTCATAAGTTACTGCGTTTGCTAATAAGCTGTGCTTTTCAAGCACATTTTATAACACAAAGCAATCGAGGCAGAACGCAGAACCACAGAAAACGCAAAACAGCTGCTCTGTTTATCGGTACGCAAAAAGAAGATTAATGAATTTGTTTCCTTCAACTTGACGTTTGCAAATGTTAAGAATTGTATTTCAAAAGTATAACTCACATTGTCCACCTTTTCCAATAATCGACCCCAAAAACATGGAACAAAATAAAAACAATTTTTGGTATGCCATGATCACTAACTAAAAATATATCATCGTACTTCAAAATACTTACAACATCACCAGCCGGTTGGTCATTAGCAAATTGGCTCAATAATCTGAAAAAGATGATGTAAATGAAAAAAAAGCTGGTAAAATGGAAAGCGAAGTAGAAAATTTCAGTAATTTGCTCACTGATAATCCTTAGAATATGTGAATCCTATGAATGGTAAATGATTTCCAGCAAATGCTCTAGGAACTGGGAAATTTTCTTCGGGAGCCTCGTTTTCAACATCATCGAAATTCGACGTATCATCGTCACTCCTCAGATCAGGGGTTACGGGCGGAGCGCCTAAATCGAACCGATAAGTATTATGTATCTCTTTCGAGGCAAACTTTCAATCATTATAGAATGGCTAAAACAGTTATATACATACTTTCGCGTAAATTGTCGAAAGTCCATTGATCATTTTTGAAAAATGGATGCGCTTTAATCTCATTTACACCATTTCTGCCTAGTCGGACGGATCTAAAAAATAAACGAAGGAAATTTTGTTACATAGATAACTTTTACACACTACTAATTTCAATTATGTAAACATTGTAGATCAAGAAAATCACTACAAAAAAAACATACGTACTTGTCAGTCAAAAAAGCGCATATCAAACTCTTGGCTTCAGCACTTATTTCGATGTCATTAGGAAAACTCAACGTATTTTGATGGTCCATAATTTTGCTATACGTACCGACCAAAGAATCGGCATAAAAAGGTGTATCACCGACCAGCATTTCATATAAAAACACTCCGACCGACCACCAATCGCATTCTCTGCCATACACGCCTTCACCACCTTGAGATTGAAGAACTTCCGGTGAAATGTAATCCGGTGTACCAACGGCAGTGTCTGATCTGACCAATCCATCCTGTAAATATTTGAAATAGTTCCGCGTTTATTACTCAGTATTCTTGGTAACTAAAGCAGAGATACAGTGACGCAAAAGCTACAGGGCTATCCATCCTTCTGTATTTACAGCTTTCAAAGGTCAGAATGTTCATTTTTCTACTCTTTATCATCAACATTTTTCATTCTTTGATTTAAAATAAAAAATTTTCAACAAATTTCCCGTCTCTTTTCCAGAAGCTGGATGGTGTTATACTACCAATAAAAAATGTAAAACTTCAACTAACCGCATTCATGCGCATACAAGTTCCGAAATCAGCGAGTTTTAAATGACCGTCTTTATCCAATAACATGTTATCAGGTTTCACATCTCTAAAAATAACCATTATTCTTCATGAATGTCAATTACGTAGATCGAAAGATATAATTCAGATATTATCGCAGAATTCACGAAAAACGAACCTATGTACAAATCCCATTGAATGAATGGCATCCAGTGCAAGCACTACTTCGGCGCAATAAAACTTGGCCCATTTTTCAGGGACTTCGTAGGAAGACATTAGATTAACTAAATCTCCACCTGAAATAGGCATATATACGCATTTATATTAGGAGACGAAGCGTTTCTTTACCGAAAAAATACGAAGAATGTAGTAAGATCATTACCAGGCATATAATCCATAACCATATATAAGTATTTGGCATCCTGAAATGAAAAATGCAATTGAACAATCCATTCGGAATTCGCATGGGCCATGATGTCTCTCTCTTCCCAAAAAAATGCCGAATCGGAACGTTTTATCTGTAATTAGAAATCAAACAGTGAAACAAATGCTTTCAAGAGCACAAAAAAGAAGTCGATACATTACAAAACATTAGTGAGCTAACCATTTCAAATTTACTGAGAAGTTTCATGGCGTACACCTGCTTCGTACTATTGTGTCGAACCTACAACATACAAAGTACATATTAGGCTTCCTAAGTATGCAAAGATAAAATTTTTTGTAAAACTGAATATAAGAAATTCACCAGTTGAACTTCGCCAAATGCGCCTCGGCCGATGACTTTAATCAGCGTGAAGTCATCCGGTTTTATACGCAAGTTAGTAATTTCTTTAGCAAGATTATTGTCTAAAAATAAAAGAAACAATTCAGTAATTCGATAATTTTAAAAAATTCGCACTAAAATCAAATGCACTTACATCGATTTAAGTAAGCTTCGATATTCCGCAAATTTTTAATCGAATCGCAATCCGCAACCAATGCCTGAACGGTATCCTGATACATAAAACAAAACATGTGAATTAACAACTAGTTCATTTTAAGCTGCACTTATAATGACGGTAAAATGTTACAGAAAACTAAGCCGTAATTTTTACGTCTTTTGTGTTTACGTTGATGTTTTCATTATTACAATTTCATTCTAGAAAGTATTGTATGTTATGTGAAATAACTGAACAATACGAAAAAAATCGTTTATAAACGACTCCATTTTCCAACATACGTTTTATTTTTCTGTAATTTTTTCAGTAGCGTTTTATCGTCATTATAAACGCAGCTTTAACAGCTGATGAAAAGCTATGACGGCGAGTAAAAATCTATTTATTTACCAAAAGGCAATCGATATTGGATACACTTCTTTTATCCACCATTTTCTCCTCCAGAAGACGAAGTCTACTTTTTCGATCATCATCGCTGATTGCATCCATTTCATACCTATGAGAACTGAAATATCTGAAACAAATGCAAAGTATTACCGCGCATACTTCATTTGTACCTCAAAGTTCGATTGGTGGCAGTTATGTCGCTCCAAATGACAGCATAAACGTACTTCTAGGAAATAATTTCAAACACTAACTATAACATTCATTAAATCAAAGAAATGGTTGGTCTCAGGTAACAGTACAAATTATTCCAACAAATGAGTCGTTGGCAAAGAAATTTACGAAAAATTTTTGTCAATTTTTCCTTCAATGAATTAATAATAATGAATGAAATCAGTATCTTTCATTTTTAATCACACTGAAACACTTGATTTATCATAAAAATACCTGAACTGGAAAGAAAATGTGAATAAGTAAAGAGAAGTTGTTGAAGTAGTTTGATACTGCAACAATGGTAACAAACTCCCTATATTTTATTCTATCATAAAGGTCGTTAGAAATGTAGAAACGACTTGTAAGTCTGGAAGACAATGTTTAAATTTAGTTATTCAAATTAGGGGTAAAGTTTTTTTTTTTTGAGATAAAACTGCCGTACTTACTGTATAAAACGTGTAAATGAGTAGAAGATTGAGATTTAGGAGTGTTTACTTATGTTTCATGAAATCGCCTGCAAAACAAAACAAGAGATTAACGAACTTTTATACAACACTACGTAGATCTTTAAAGTTATTTTTAATTACCCGGCTATGAAAATAAAGAAATGATACGCTGGGGTAACGTTATCAGACCAGATTACTTGAATAATGGAAATAGGGCATTTTGTCCATAAAAACGAATGCATTCAATGAGGAATTTAGTTGCAATTGTTTCAAAGTAATCACGACTTGCAATATAACTTTAAAAAATTACCGAGAACCGAACAAAAACCCGTCATTAATGTCGAACTCACTCAGAAATTCTGCTTATAGTATTACTGTTTAGCGTTATCCATTGTTACGGAAATGCATTGATTATTTTCCACTGCCATACTTTATACTACTTAACTAAATTTTAATTTAACAGATTTACAGTTTAACATTCGATTCATAACTAACTACTTTGCTCGATAACTCGAGCTATTGTGAGATTCAATTTAATTATTAGAAGTAAGATCAGAGCAGAGTGTGACTGTGATTCCTGTGATGAGCCGGCAGAGGGGAGACATTCCCGGAGGCGATCAGAAAGAAAAAAATCAAGATTCACAATTTCACTTCGACTGCTGATGAGCTGATACTAATAGCATGCTTTGTTACTTTCAAGTTTCAATTTTCAAAAAAATTGATTTCGAAATTCAAAACCAAGAAAGAAAGGAAAATATAAATTTAGTCAAAATTTTGATGTTTTCAAAACTTACAATGCAAGAAAATAAAAATAACAAATAACATTTTCGTCCCGTAAACAGTCCGTCTCTTGTAGAAGGCGCGCGTGCATACACGAAAAATTGAAAATAACTGTATGAGAATTAGTATGAAAAAATATATATAACCAAGGCTTGAGAGCGGAACGCAAAGAACAGAACGAAACAGAGGGAACAAAACAATTTTAAAAAGAGAGAAACCAATGTTGCAAGAACGGAACGAGAACGAGAACGAAGAACGCGCTCGGACGCATTTTTCATGAGAACGCCAACGTTCTGAAGAACGAGAACGGACAACTTGAGATTCTTGAAGAACTACGAAAGAATATAGACGAATGTTTCATAAGAACAAGAATGGAAACGAGAACGCATAAATTTTCTTATGTTCTTCGTTCTTCAGTTAATTTTTTTATGCTGTATTTGCAACAATTTTGCCTGCCTAAAATCAATTTTCATTTTTTTTGGGGATTGTGAGAGGATGCAAAAAAGCTAAAAAGTTGGAACTCCCAAAAGACAAATCTAGGGTCCCAACTAAATGTGCATAACCAAACTTCAACTTTCTAGCTCATTTTGGTGAAGAGATAGAGGAAGAACAGCCTTTTTTCAGGGTCAAAAAGAGGGAAAATCCTTATATCTCCCGTCCTAATTGACTTGGGAAGTTGATTTTTGGATATATAATACAACTTTTGATTTTTTGTTAATTGGCTTAAAAAGAGACAATTTTTGAATTTTCTGCATCTCAGCACCTCCCCCCCTAAAATTGGGACATGCCTGAATTTTGACACAAGTTCATCCCCACTCATATATATTTAATCCGCTGTCAAACTGAGCCAATCGACCGAATTGGAGCGAATTTGGTAGATAATGAGCGGAGTATATGATTTTAATGTTCAAATAAAATAAATAAATGAAGATAAATATCTGACATCGCTAAAAAAACGTCTTAATGATCTTTTAGTATCCTAAAAAAGATTTTGTTGATTTCCCTCCCTCCTCCCCCATCCGTTGTTGGTCCGTAGACTGTAATAGTCCAGTTTTAATTGGCAATATGACATAGAGAATTAGGCTAAAAAAAAGAGTGGGAACGGAAACGGGAACGAGAACGAGAACGTCAGGGAAAGAACGAAGAACGGAGAACGAACAAGAACGCTCATTGAACGAAGTGAAGTTAACGAACGCTCTTGAAAAGAACGAAGTTGGAACTCTTCAGAACGAGAACGCGTTCTTTAAGAACGGAACAAGATGCGTTTTTGCAACACTGATTCGAACGCGTTCTCCGTTCTCGTTCGCGTTCCGTTCTTGAAACACTATCCCGAAGTATAAGATCGATGCCATAGGCTCAGTACCCAGCATTACGAAACAGTGTAAGTTTCTTTCAATGATTCACGAATGTTACGAATCATGAATTGAATTCATGTTTTCAGGAATTTCTACTCTTCCCTTTTCGATCTTTTCCTTGCATCGTCACTGTTTTTGACAAAAAAAATTATTTTTCAACTCTACTAATATCTTTCAGCTTCAATACAAAATGGATTTCTATTGTGATCTACGTATTCTACTTTGATGAAATTTTTATCAGGTGATAAGACAATTTCGTGTAATTTATTACTGTTTTTTAAAATAAATTCCATGGATGTGAGTTTTCTTTCAATAGATTCAATATGACATCTGGAACATTGCAAGTAAGAATAATCAAAATTTCATTTACTGCGATTATTTTTATGTATAATTGATAGTTACGTTTATATACTTCATGCGAATATGTTACCGATGAGTTCTTCCTGATTTTTTCATCGAAACACTTCTTTGAAAGTCGTGTTTACAGAGAGTTGAGTTCTCGTTCATTTATTTGGTGTACCCTTTTTTATAAGTGTAAGTGATTGAAAATTTACGTAGGTGTGTTTGCGTTTTCTACTCCTTCCGTTACATCGGAACCGTGTGTCAAGATTCGGTACACACTATTAATTTATATGTTTAGCTAATAAGAAATCTTTTATTTTACTTAGAAAGCTATCGATTTGGTGACGAAGGCTACGGAACAAGATCGCGAGAAAAACTACGAAGAAGCGTTACGCCTATATGAACATGCGGTGGAATACTTTTTACATGCTATAAAATGTAGGTTAAAAATATAATCAGATCGTACAATCTCGCCTCCTTATAACGCTTCAAAATTTATAATTTTGCAGATGAAGCTCAAGGTGATAAAGCCAAAGAAAGTATCAGAGCAAAATGTTTACAATATTTGGATAGAGCGGAAAAATTGAAAGCATATTTGAAAAAAAATAAAAAGAAAACTCCGATTAGTGATGGAGAGCCCAAGTAATGGATGCTTCTCAATGTAACATTCATATGTAGTTCGATATCTCTTACTTTTATTTGAAAACAAATTTCTTTACTAATGCTTCAGAAATGGCGAAAAGAAAAATGGTGAAAGTGACAGCGACGAACAAGAGGACGACCCAGAGAAAAAGAAACTTCAGTCTCGTTTGGAAGGAGCTATTGTTATGGAGAAACCAGACGTTAAATGGTCCGATATTGCAGGCTTAGAGGCAGCAAAGGAAGCTCTTAAAGAAGCGGTTATTTTGCCGATAAAATTTCCACATTTGTTTACCGGAAAACGAATACCGTGGAAAGGAATATTATTGTTTGGGGTAAATTATTTTAATTTCAAACACATCCTTTTCTTCTAAATTCCCGCACAATGCAAATATTGAAAGTATATATTTACAGCCTCCCGGTACGGGTAAATCATATTTAGCTAAAGCTGTGGCCACGGAAGCCAACAATTCGACGTTTTTCTCCGTTTCTTCATCAGACTTGGTATCAAAGTGGCTAGGTGAATCCGAAAAATTGGTTAAGAATTTGTTCGAATTAGCTCGTCAGCATAAACCTAGTATCATTTTTATCGATGAAGTAGATTCGCTATGTTCTTCAAGATCAGATAACGAATCTGAATCGGCTAGACGAATAAAAACCGAATTTCTCGTACAAATGCAAGGTAAGTCTTTCGCGAAGCACACAGCTCAATTTTTTATTTTTATTTATAGGCTTTTAATACGGTGTACGTTCATTTGATAACGATTGCAATTTCAGGAGTGGGGAACGATAATGACGGGATTTTAGTTTTGGGCGCGACTAACATACCATGGGTATTGGATGCCGCCATTCGTAGACGTTTTGAAAAACGTATCTATATCTCATTACCAGAAGAGCACGCCAGATTGGTTATGATCAAATTACATTTAGGTAATACCTATCACGAATTGACTGAAGAAAATTTGAAAGAACTGGCAGCTAAAACCGACAGGTAGATCACTTTTTTAAATTAGAGATGTAGGTTTTTCATTTTACATAATTTCAAGTTAATTCAGTTCGATGTTTTGTTTTGAATACCAGATATTCGGGCGCTGATATTAGTATCGTTGTTCGTGATGCATTAATGCAACCAGTACGTAAAGTACAAATGGCTACACATTTTCGAAAAATAAGTGGACCTTCCAGAACAAATCCGAATGTAATGGTTGACGATCTTTTAACACCTTGCTCTCCAGGAAGTCCAGGCGCTATTGAAATGTCGTGGGTCGACGTTCCTGGTGAAAAATTATTTGAGCCTCCCGTAACGATGGTAATCTCATATGTTTCTTTTTTTCTCTTTTTTTGTTTAATTTTTTGTCAAGCAATAAATTCTCTTTTTTTTAGAATGATATGCTACGATCTTTAGCCACATCAAAACCTACAGTGAATGACGAAGATATGGCAAGATTGGATAAATTCAAAGAAGATTTTGGTCAAGAAGGATGAATGATTATAATAATATTAATTTTTGAAAAAAAAAATGTATGTAAGCATCTTCTTTATACAACGTTATTATTTAAAACAATTGTTTTCTATTTTTCTTGCTTTTGTTTGTGTCTAATGTTCTATCGCACCTTTGAGCTCATCATCTGTATCAACATTCATTTTCGGTTCGGTGATGTATAATTTTATTCTAATTGTATTTCTCAGATAATGTAACCGAAAACAAATTATAAGGATTACCTAGTTAAGAATAAGTTACACTACTTTTTTTGTACTTTGTCGCAAGTGTTCTTCGTGAAGAATACTTCAGAGGTTAATAATCACCCAGAACGACCTATGTATTTGTTTTGAATTTCGTATTTTCGGTCCTAGATCTACCATTTTTGAATGTAAGTAGAACGTAAACGTAATGCATGATATAAATTACATAAAATGAAATTTTATACATTGAATATACCAATAAAACATTATGTATTCTGCGTTTTCTTCCAGTTTATATTTAAATAAAACCGCAATTCTTCGTTGATAAGTGGTATTCTTTAGAAAAGAGGGGAAGAAAGATGAAAATAAATGAATAAATGGCGATGCATATGGCGTTGGTAGACATGCAAATTGCAAATTGTATTTTCGTAACTAGATTGAAAACTTCCAACTGGTGCATCTTTTAAAAGTGCGGAATAAGTTTTAAGCATGTTGTAAGTATTAAATATCAGAAATTTATGCATTATGGACTTAGTTTTGAAACCAATTGAACATTTTTCAACCGATAGTACAAAAAGTTACTAATATTATCTTAAAAACCAGTAAGGATGGGCAGCTTGAAGTAGGTGTACCTTCTCAAATCACAGCTGGTTTTCTATAAATATATCTGGATAGCAGAAGAGTTGGAAATTACCTTACCGATTTTCATAATGCAAGTTGAATCAGACTACTTCTGTCCTATCTGTACTGTGTTGAGGAGCGATGTATTTTCAAAATACCTTACAAAGGGGTTGGTTGTTAAATACATATTCTACTTTTGGGCGCCTTCGGTATGAGCGAAATGCGCCCCTCATAAAAATATTTATACTTTATAACAAACATGTAAACACGATATTCTCTAGAGAAAATTCGTAGTTAAAAAAATCTTGCTAAATACCTACTTCCTATTACAAAACAATTCACTCGATGAATGTAATGAAAACATGAAATAGATGCAATAATATATTATTAATTATCTCAATTTTTCGGCAAACAGGTATTCATTCGCGCGAAATGTACATCTAATATAGAAGAAAAACATAATACGAAACAACAAATAATTGAAACAATGGAAGCCCGAATCTTAAACTAACAAAGCAAGCAGATAAGTATGTATAACTACATAATCTAGGTACTTTGAAAAAAAATCAGAATTTCAAATCTGAATATATTAGATTGTTATTGCCGATTTGAACAAGTAATCGAGTACGAGCGTGTTTCAGTCTAAATAACGTACGAAAAAAATTGAAAATTAATTTGAAAATTCACAGAATAAGCGTATTTAAATGGCAAACAAAAATACTGTAAATAATATCACGGTCACACTCAATGGATTTATGAATATGGAATAATACGAACTGAATCAGACCGATCGAAAATATCTCATTTTTAAGTACTGCATAAAGGAAGAAATAACACGAATTCGTACGTGAAACGTGATGTCGTCACAATCAACGTAAAAATATTAAAAACCATAGTAAGTAGGAAATTGTAAAAAAAAAAAAGAAAGAAAAATGTATTAAGTTACCACCATGACGGAATGAATACGCGTACGCTTTAGCAAATAGAAACCATTCAGTCGCGATGTTTTGACTAGTTCACCTCTTCGTAAGCTGGCGAAATATAAAAAAGATGAAACAATATTTCAAAAAAGCCTTGGCCAAGGTTCTTATGAGTTAACTTCCATCGTATCCCAATTCAACAATTCATCTACCAAAGAAATCATCAATGGGTTATCGCCAAGTTTGGCGACTTCTGCTCGAACTTCTTTATCAATATCCAACAGTACATTTCTGGTATACTGGAAAGAGCCAAATTTTTCTAATAATTTAACACAGTACCGCTTTACTTCTATGTCACTGGTTCGTTGGCGAAGTATGTCTACAAAAAAAAAAAAAATCGACAATGTGTCAACCTCGTGGAAAACAAGAATAATGAAAATTACTATTCGATTGTAAAAACGAAAGTTAACGTACTAAAAATCTGACGATCTTCAGGATGGCTTTGAATACCATGAATAATCGGAAAACTAAATTTACCTTCGGTTAAATCTTCGCAAAAACTTTTATTAGATGTGTACTGTGTCAACGAATAGAATCATTTATTCATAAAGAAAAGAGTAATGTTTAAATGGAAAAATTAAAATAGCCACCATACCTCCGCAGATCTTAAATTGCAATAGTCATCCCTGATTTGCAAATATAATCCTAACAGTTCGGTGAGTTTTTTAAAATTCGATTTATTGTCACTGAACAATTGCATGAGTCTGATCGCTAACATAAATAGACCTCCGGTTTCTAAACATGTAAATTACGCCCGCGACAAATAATTAAAAAACGAGTAGTGATACTCGCATATCATACTCGATAAAAATAAGTTCCTCTCGAGTAGGTCTACGTACGTACTTCGAATGGTCATAGTTTTATATTCGTCTTCCGAAGGACAAGTAAAATTATCCCTCCAATAAATTTCCATTCCTTGGCCGCGATGAAGTTCCAGCAGCTGTTCGGTGTACACGTTAATTGCCTAGGATAACAGAGCTCAAGTTACCGTTATAAGTTGAAATTGTTTTGGTGAATCGTAATTCAACGCTTGAGTAAAAACTGTAGAGTACGGATTAGCTCACCTCGTGATGATTTAAACTGATAACTTTTTCCAAAGCGATAAACATAACATAATTAGCAGCGTTTATCGTACTGGCGACTCCATAAATTGAATGAGCAACTGGAATTCCACGTCGTAAAATTGAGTTGTCTTGAATATCGTCAATCCTACACATTCACGTACAAATCACCGAAATGAACTGACCCACATGAACGTATCCACACAAAGATATTTTTTATGCAATGGAAGATTGAATAAACTCACAATAGACTAGCATTATGCAGCATTTGAACAATTTCACTGACTAAAATTAATTTATCTGCCGGTATTTTCAGCCAATAATCGAACGCTTTAGCTAGTTTAGCTCGAATCAGTTTACCAGGTACTTGTAGAATGTAAAAGTACGGCTGAAGTAGTTTCTAGAAAATTACATACAAACTATTGAGGTGAACTCGAAAGGGATAGTAGTATATAACAAATGGACGATAATTGCATTGAAATTAAGGATCAGCGGTGAATAATTAATGTACTAACCTCGTCTTCATCTCTATTCCCAGATGAACTGAAAACTGATTCCATTTTTCCACTTTCCATACTTTTATTTCCAACCAATGAAGGATACAATACAGTCGGTTATATAATAATATATATATATGTATATATAAACGGCAACAACGGAAACACCGCCGAAGAAAAACGAAGAATATGACTGAGAAAAAGCAACGAAAAAAAATCTCAGCTTGTTATAGTTCTTCAAATTGCTATTTTCGTTTTCTAGTTGCTATAAAAATGAAAGTTTGACACAAAGTTAACAGCATCGGAACTTTTTGAAAAACTCAACTAAAGGAAAAATAGTTCAAAACTGATCATGAAGAAACACAAACGTCAGAGAAATCGAATCAGAACATGCGCATCGCAATTTGATAAGATCAAATGCGGCAATTGCAATTTGTAATGTAAAGGGTTAATGTATGTAAATTGTAATGGTGTCCGAGGAGGGTAGAGGAGAGGGCATGTGCTAGGTTGGTAGGTTGGTAGTACTGTATTCTTATCAGTACACAACTATACAATTTCTGCTTCGTGTTCGAACTCAACATCGACTTCATTCGCAATTCGCTTAACAAATATTGGGTAAAATCGAGTACATGAAATTAACGAAGAAAATACTTTGAAAGTGGTAGATTTATTTTGCTATATTAATAATTTCTTGTAGTTGGTGGATTACGAATCCGTAATGTAATTATAAATGACACGAGCGCTTCGTGTTAACGTTATCACGATACTGAATCTCGGAATTATTACAATTATAAAAAAATAAAGCTTACATACATATTACTAATAATACAACATGTCGTCGAGAGTTTTGAAGAAGTTAGGACTTCACAAAGAGGCAGACATTCCTTCTTTGGAAAGTACAAGTGATCAAGAAGCAGAAGCATCGGACAAAAGTAATAATAAAACGAAACACAACAAATATAATTTGGTTAGTATTCACGAACTTGAATTTAGAATACATGCGTTCATGCATACGCTTAGTTAATTTCTTTCTGTATTTTGGATATAACATTATGTACAGTTAAACGCTGACTTTCAATCGGAATCCGATGTGAAAGAAGACGATGATCATGAAACTACCGAATCGTTGAACAATTCCGAAGGTATTCGAGAAATCAAAGATACAAAACGCAAAAAGAAGAAGAGAAAGAAAAAATCTCACAAACAGCACAGCAATAACACAAAGAGCAGCGAGGACGTTGAAGTATTAGGCTTTATGATGAAATTTATCTTTAAATGAAAGAATATGTGGCTCAAAATCAGCCAAGTTGTGATTTTTTTTACTGTTTTCGTGTCTAGGACGAATTCGAACGGTCTATTCGAGAGGTTAATGAATTATTTGGTAAACCAACGGACAATACTGTGGTTGAAACCACCTGTAGCGGTGTTGAAAATCGCCATATAGATGAAATTCCGGCGCTTGTGTTGCATCAACGTTATCTGAATCCGAACAACGAATTGAAACGTATGTTCGGCTCGAAAGTAGTCAACACTACGAATGAATTTAGGTTACTAAATTTTCAGAATAATTTATTGTGAAGTTGAAACATAAGCATTTTGAAAATAATCAACGAAATTTGTTTTTCTACTTTTTGTTATTTTCGTTTTTTACAGAAAAAAAAGCAGGGGCAGATCAATTAAACCAACTGTTATAGTTTTACCTAAAGACACGTGGATGCCCATCACAAAACAAGGTATCGCGTACTTGATAATTTGAAAAAAAAAGTTGTAAATATGATATTCAACCTCGGAGTGTATGAAATTATCGATTCAAATTTCAGGTATTTCAATGAAGCTTGTTGAAAAAAAGAATAACTGCTCATATTTCACATTCGAACATAGTCACAGTTACCAAAACATACAAAAAGAATTTTTATCGGCGGTTTCCTCATCCACGCCCGATGATATTGTTGTAAGAATTAGAATTTACGACACGAGCGAATTCTTAAATCAATCTTCCGTTGTTACTTTTTAAAATAATCGTATTAAGATTTTGTACAACGTAAAAGCGTTTTGTTACAGCGAATAATTAACGATTATCCGTATCATGTGGATGCTCTGATTCAACTATCCGAATTATGTAAAGTTGGCGAAGATCACGCGATCGCAGCCGAATTAATTGAAAGAGCTATTTACGCATTAGAAACCGCTTTTCATCCTTCCTTCAGTGTGTGTCGGGGCGATTGCAGGTTGAATTATTTAAGACAAGAAAATCGGTTCGTATATTCGTTCAATTAAAATCACGATTCTCCGAGTGTAGTGACGCGCAATTATCCACGTTTTTTCGTCGCGAACAGATCTTTTTACGTGGCTATATTGAAGCACATCCAGTTCGTAGGACAAAGAGCTTGTTATCGTACCGCTTTAGAACTGAGTAAAATGTTGCTATCTTTGAATCCGGTTGAAGATCCCTTAGCTATTGTTTTAAGCATCGATTACTACGCTCTGAGAGCTAAAGAATTCAAATGGTTCATCGATTTTACCGACGCGTGGAATTCGACTCGTCACTTAGTCAAGGTACTTTTTACTGTCAGTAAAAATTGGCGAAAGATAGCGCAATGAGTTTCATTTAACATTCGTTCATTTTCTCTTCAGTTGCCTAATTTCAAATACTCGGTAGCGTTAGCGCATTGGTGTCTGAATAATTTCGATGAAGCGGACAAATGTTTGAAAGAAGCTATCTCATTATTTCCTGGCATCGTAGTACCTTTGACTGCTAAATGCAGTATGCAATTGGATTCATCTATAATTTCGCATACGTTTTTCACAACTTTCGCCGAAGCGACGTACGTCAACATTCTTTAAAATTAGATTACCACCGATTCGTATTAATATTATCTAAGTATACGTAGTATATGTGTATGAAATTTTTCAGCGAAACAAAACCGCTGAAATGTCTGACCGCATTGTACGTTGAACGTTGTTATCACGTTTGGAAAGACAACGGTATTTTGCCGTGGATTGAAAAAAATGTAAAACAGGTGCTCGACATGGTCGAAAATCAACACGCCGATATTAGTAATGGTCAAACCAAACGTATGAACTGGTTTAAACCTACTTTACCAGTCAACATTAAGAGACATTTGATGATATACGACTTGACCGATATTTTACTTTTGGCCGGAGAGGTACACACTGTTAAATGCTTGAAAATAATTCGTCGTTTTTTACGTCGACTAAATGTTCAACTTCATCGAGTTCGCAATTTTTCTCCCCATACACAGGGTTTACCAAACGTTTCATTACATTTCGATCCATATCCGCCGACTAATTCGATTAATTTGTACTCGGTACCTCGTAGAGCAGTAGTCGGCACATCCAGACGTAATGGTATATTGGCGTCGTTTTTTCAAGCATTGAACCCAAATATGCATTACGAAGGACCGGACGAGTATGACTTCCAAACGATTTTCTTTAATAATTTTAAGTACGCTTGATTACGAATGATTACCTACCTGCATTCTTACTTGTAGAAACGAGCTGGACGATTTGGCTGAGGAAATCGGTGAAGTAAATCAAGAGCTTAGACGGAGCCTGAGAAGCATTGTGAATTCAATACGAGACCTATTGACGAGTTTCGATACCGATGGAAATAGAAGAAATAATTCTACCACCGGCGAGACCTCAAGAGAAACTGAAGCAACTCTCGAAGGCGATGCTGAAGATTCTGAAACGGACGAACATAATTTTTAAAAAAAATAAACGAGTATTCGTCTCGAAATCTTGCTGATTTATTCGTATTTTAGCCATCAATTTTGTCCAACGTACAAACTTACGCGTTGATTTATGCAAATCGTCCGGCAAAGTGGCTATCAGAAATGTAGTCCGCTACGTTGCGTTTGTGTAGCTTTAAATTTTATACGGATATCTTTAAAATTATGTAGTACTAATAAAACATATACGAATTGTCCACCCTTTTTCATAATTCATCTCCTACGAGAACAGCAAATCGGCTGTGTTTTTAAATCTTGGAAAAGTTTCCCTCATACGCTATTTACTAATTACCAAAAAAAGAAAAAAAATTTCATCGCAATAACTATTCTCCCCGTGTGTTCTTTCGACTAGGCAAAAAAAAAAGAAATGCAATTCTTTCGTTTCAAACACGTTTAATCGATCAATTTAGAGCGCGACCACAAATAACTTGAGACACTGGAGTCAAAGAAATGATGGTTAGTTAATGATGATTTAGAAAAAACTCGAACAATACGTTAACGAACATTATAACCGTGAAAAGTGACTTCAAATAAGAAGAAACCATCGGTAAGCAACAAACAATATCGAATGTTGTAGAAAATTTAATTCAGAATACTTCAAATACATTAGTAAGTATAAGCCGCCGAATGCTTTTTACAGATGCGTTGATTGATTGTTCACATCACGTGGGATAGACGAGGGCGGAATAAACGAAAAAAAAAAAAAAAAAAAGGTATGTTTAACATTAAACACATGTTACGGGTGCACGGAGCTACGAGACGATACCGCAATAAAAATCCATCTTGAAATACGAAAAAAGAAGAAAAAGGGTTTTTAAAAATGCCTATTTGTATGTATTGACAGATAGGCGAGTTTGTTTCAGAATTACCGAAATCGTATTTTTTACTCGGTAAAGAATAAATGTTCTTCGCATATGAGTACTTGGATTTACTAACATCTAAGGAAACGCCGAATTCACATCGAGATTGGTTTTTATCGTTGTATTCTCGACGGAAAATGTTCGATGTTACGTATTACTTTCATCATTATCGTAGCTCGTAGGTAATATAATTACTGGAGTTGAAATTCAATGAAGAAAACAATAAAAATATCACAACCAACAATACAGGAAGCCACAATAAATTTACCATACATTACAGGTACGGCCATCTAATACATTTTCGTACCTAAGATATAAAATTTATCTGCATATGCATTCTGCGCACGTAAGTATTATAAGCTACCTATACCAATATCAATACCAATACCTGTACCTACGATCCTTTAACCAACACCACGTACTTTCGCCGCATTCGTCGAATTTGATGATCACATATGAAGACAACACAGCAAAAACTACATTTACTTACGTAAATGCTCCTATAAGGGACACAACAGTACAATAGGTACGGTGTAGTAAGTATGTATAACGAATATAAAAATTTCTGATCTGAATCTCTGTTTCATGTTCCATGATTTTATTCGATTAGGGATTCGACACGTGTTTATTTTTTAGTTAACATCTGAAGCAATAATTAAGTACATCTTATACGCGCGCAGCGTAGTCGAAAAGAGCTTAACTCGCTACCGCCGATCATATCGAACGTGTGAAGTGATCATGGACATATGACTCGACAACGAGAGCGAATCGTAGCCCCTTTACGCGTGTAACACGCACAACATATCGGCTTGTTTGGCCAAAAAACTGTTCGATATGTGTCGACAAGTTTTAAAATTAGTGTGTACAAGCTACGAGTGCAACGAAGATAGTAAGTATGTACTAGGTAGAGGTACTAAGCACTTACGAGAAACCAATCAACCAACTCCTCGTTCTCGCACACATATACTTTTTCATGTTTTCATATTTCGTATATTGAAATGTACCGAAGACCGTGCTTCATCAAATGCCACCATACGTGCAAGTACCTATTTTAATCTAACAACGAGCATGCCAAAGAGAATCCAGGTACTGTTACTTATTTTTTTCAAACATGAAATTATGTAAACTTTTTGAACTAAAACTAAGAGAAATGGGCCAACCTTTTCTTCTCGAAGCTTGAAATGTGGAAAATTGAACCTTAGTTAAATGGTTAGATTTTTAAAGATAATTTTCAAATCCAAATGCCAAGTAACTGGAAAAATTTTTCAGTTTTAATACAATAGGAAAGTTGAAAATTTTTTCATCGAACGATTTTTTCAATAGTGATATTCGAAAAACTGTAATAGGAACCCGCCATGCAAATGGTATTAGGATAAGTAACCGGTGTGAGACTTCTGACAGCAAAAATGGCACACTTTTGATAATGCTTCAGCCAATGCGAGATCACTAAATATTCGCCAAACTCATTGCGGTTTTTTTTTTTTTTTATGGAGTGCTTCAACAACTTGGTAATGTACACTCCTTACGTAACAGGAAGGGTCAGCGAATCAGATTGAATTTCTGAGGCTTAGTTTTTTTATTAGAGAAGTGAATTTGTTAATTTCATTTGGGTCATCCGGAATTTGAGGGGGGTCTGATTGAATTTTGAGTTCTGTTCGAATGTTATGTAAAACTGGGCATTGGAATAGTAGATGTTGAACAGTAAGAGTGATGGAGTTGCAGTACTG
>FIZR01024286.1:0-34092 GCA_900060175.1 Ferrisia virgata | reverse complement strand
AGAGGGAAGCGATCAACCGATCTGAATGGCAGAGAGTGAAGGAGGCCTTTGCCCAACAAAAGGGCCCTACATATTAAAATAGTTAATTTAGAACCGTTTGGTTACAAAATACTGTTTAAAGGCTTAATAATAATAATAATAATAATAATAATAATAATAATCATCGTCGACTGTATATGTATAAATAAGTGGCAAGTGAGCTTTCACGAGCTTTCTACGCGGTACAGCTTTCTCTGATTTTCCACCGAATAGGTATACGACGAATCGAATCCCCCCAATTTCCAGTAGCTATTTAGATTTTTTTTTTAAAACATTCGCGTTGCGAGGCATCTAGCACGTAATAAATCGTGAATTCGCCGATGATGATGATACGTATACGTATTTCGGTCTTAGTAGGTATTTTATCTGATAAACTCGTTACGATAACTATTTTTAGCAGGTGCACGTTAAATTTTATTTATACGTAAAAACGCGCACCAAGTAGGTACTATAGGTAAGGTATATCGGTGTCGTGATCGTGATTTATGATCCGTTTTGTATGTTTTACTTTCTTCCTAGACAGTTCATTAACTCGTGTCATGTGCGAATATAATCCAAAATGGTCTGCAAAAGTTTACTCTACCAGACGGAATTATTACAAGGTGTGAAAGAAGAGGTGGGATTACGATGCTGACGACGCCCAAGCACATGTTATATATGTCTTAGATATACTTTTCATTTCGGGTTTTTTTTTCTATTATTAATTTTAGTCTACGGTTTAATAAAGGAAATAACGTCTAACACCGACTGCTGGCTGCGTATTGTGTGTGTATAATAATTTGGTAAATTAAGAGAAATTTTCATGAAAGTTAGCACGCGATATTCAAAACACGATGCATATGATTTTTTATTTATTTCTACTGCTATGCGAGAGTACCTCTTCTACTTGCACGAGGCTTTGAAGATACCTCCCATTGGGATGGTAATTGTTAAAACGAAAAATCGTCTACACTTGTGAATAGTGAAGAAAAAGGACGAAACTTACTTTTCTTTAAATGTAAAAAAGTTTCTAAAATTCGTAATAGAAGCTCGATAACATTTTGAACAACCATATTAATTTTTCATTTCACCAACTTTTAGTCTAATGACATAAGGGTGGGCTCCAGTGCAAAGAGGATAGGTGGGTTAAAACCTGACCCGGCGACTAAAAAATATGAATTTTTCTAGAAAATTGGCATATAAAGTCCAAAAAATTGCATAAATTTCTCAAGTAATTTTGAAAATGTAGTTTTTGAAGATTAAAAATATAATTTTTTCCAAAATTTTTACCCTTATGCTGGCGTATTTTTTTAGCATAATAGCAAATTTTGAGATTTGTGAGCACTAAAAATCGGAATTCAGCTTTCAAAACTTCCTCCTGGACCAATCTTACGCCCGGATTTGTGTCGGGTGGGGTGAGGGGAGGGGGTTGAAAGGGGGGTGGTCTAATTGTGTGAAATGGTAATCAAAGCAGTTAGTTAAGTGTGTGGTGTTTTGAAAGTTTTCAATTCTTAGTTTTTTTTGACGAATTATAAAAATCTACAAATATTCACCATAAACGTATTAAGAGCAATGGCGTAACACCGGTGGGTATATCAGGGTGGGGGAGGGGGGGGAAAGCTTCAATCCGTCACTCGAGCAATTTTTCCCAAATTTTTAGACAAAAAAAACAATGTAAAATTCAACATTAACAGATTTGAATCGCGTCAAAATGTGGATTTTTCGACCCCTTGAGCTCAAAAATTTTCAAAATTTTTACTTTTGCGTCACTGGTAATATATATTTTTTTCTTATCGAGAAAAATTTTCAACAACATCCTCTCCTCCCCTCCCCCCAACACAAGCCCGACATGGTTATGCTGATAGAAGGGGGCTCATCATTGAAGTAGTGAGATCACCGCACCCCTCCCCTGGTAATTAATTAATTGTGACAGTTCACAGAAAATATCTTAAAAATTGAGTACCATTGATTTTTGAAGCTGAAAAATGTTTAAAAATGTACTGGATGAGAAAAACATGAAAGTGTGTGTGTTTCTAAAAAAAAATAAAAAATAACTGAGAAAATCATTGGGGAAGGGAGGAGGACGATGCCAATTTTTGATTCTTCAGGTGGGCCATTTTTTTTGTGCTACTTCCTGCATTCAAATTATTTCGAAAAATATAATTTCTTTCGATCTTTTCAGTCATGAAGTTACTTTTACTTCTCCCTCATTCTGCCTCAGGACTCCTGATCTGTAAAAAAAAAAAAGGGGGGCATCATAATCAAACGCCCTAAAAAATGTGGTTTATAGCTAGTCACAGGTTTCCTCCAGGAAGAGTTATTCGTTTAATTTTTGAAGAATTTTAGCAAAAATTACACTGTCAGAGGTCTCCTCCAGGGTAAGTCTTCAAGGCCAGTTATGCACTGAAAATCGTTGGAAAATCAACCCCTATAAATCGACCAATGTGGGCACAAATCCGAAGAGACTACTCGGTAAAACCGTCATTGATTCCAACATTCCATTACTTCTCATTTTTTCCAACTTCTACCAACTGTCACCAAATTTTTCCGGCTCCCAAATGCTCGGGGGTGAGATTCCTCCCCCCCCCCTCAAACCAAAAATTTGCCAACGGGTTTTGGGGCATTTGAGAGTTTTTTTTGGCGTAATTTTAGCTACTGAATATCCTCCGAATGCTTTCGGATAGGAAAACCCTTGTTTTAAATTTTGTTCATTTTTTTTTTTTACTTAATTGATTCTCATTTGAGCTTTACCCATAATTAATTTGAGTAGAAATGTGTGTTTTTACACATGATAATTGGTATGTGATCTTTAAGACGAAGAACTTGACTTTTTCATCTTTATCTCGCCAATTCTGAGACAAATAGCGGTACTGAACATTATCAACGAGACGCTGCGTTTTCTCAAAAAAATATGATAAAATAAATAATGAAACAATTTTTTTCATTCGTATTCGCTGGTAACCGGGAACTCATTTATGTGCTAATTTGAACCCATAAAAGGAGAGGAAAAAACCCTAGCCGAGACTAGCGACTACGTTGTTGAAAAATTATGTATTTTTTTTATACCATTTAAATTGACCACTTAAAAAGGAAGAAAAAGCTAACCCGAAAGAAAACAATTTCTCCTCGTCGTGATAGTGGAAAAAAGAACGGTACATTTAGGGTGAGCGCGAGTGGTTGGGTACTATTTTGTAAATAGTGTCGTTGAAAAGATTTTATTACCGGTAGATTGTTTGTTTATTTCGTCAGTTCGGACAGTTTTACTGACTTTTTATTGGGAAAAACGAGGAACCATTATGTAAAAGGTGTACCTGCGTGTGCGTTATATCTATAATAAGCCTACACGTTTGAAAAAAGAGACATATAGAGAGATTCTTTTTATAACTTTTGAAGGAAGATTGTACGCGTGGAAACCAAACCTAAACGCTAAACCGGTCACGAAAAGAATAGTTTTCATTGAGAAACATCAGTGATGCTGTTATATGTATTTCCTACCAATGTGTATGGTAATATGAATACGAGCCAGGCAGACAGAGAACAAGGGAAGACTGTTTTGAAAAATTCCTAAAAACGATGATTTTTTTTTTATCGCGACGACACTGCGCGAGGGTGATGATAAAGTGGACGGGGAGGGGGGGGCGTAACAGCGCGAAACACATTCGTCGAAAGGAAAATTCGTTGTGACAGTGGTTCGAAACGAATATTTTCTCTGTTGTGAAAAGATTTTTAAAACTTTTTGTGGTTTTTAGCGGTATTTATCGTACCTACTATCTACCTAGAGAGGTGTAATAAGCCACGTTTGGATATTCAAAAGGTTACATTATTTTCGCTGGCATTTTATTTTAATGAATTTTGTAATTAGATTTTCCTTACGAGTTGGGAGTATGATTGGTATAAATTGCGAAAGACGACGACAACGACGACGACGTTAATTCGTACCCATCTTTCGATGAATTATCGTATTTATTTTTATCGACGTATGTCCAGTTGCATACGTCAGCACCATATGCCATTTCGTCGAGCATTAATTTTTACAACATTTATTACCTAATAAGTCTAGTCTTTATTTTTATTTTTTTTTTTCGTAGAAAACAGGATTGTTATTGTTTTGAATTGAAGATGAAACGATAGGACGATTCTTTGTTGAATTTACCTAACGGTAATAATATCCATCTTGGGCTAACTATCGACTCGAGTATAGCTACAGGGTATTATACGTGTTGAAGTGTGTGATTGTGTTATAGATTTTAGGAACCATTGACAAACTGTTTCTAGTACCATGCTACCTGTTCGCGATTGTTATTCTTTTGTGATTTTGGAATTTAACGTATGTTTTTAAAGACATACCGACTTGATTAGGCTGAGTGTTACAAACACACCGAGATCTGAAGCAAAGGTTCGGCGCGGTGGGCTGCTGATGGCGTGGTCTGGTGCGGACCACGGAGGTGATAGCCGATTCGGATAGTTGAAAAATGCGCTGATGAAGGTGGACTGTACGCCAGCTCCGGTGGATATAAGGTTGCTGCGGTCGGATGCAATATTTCATTGGGTTTATTGTGCAATCGGATACACCCTTATTTTACACTGTGGTGGTATCTACGTACTATCCATTTATAAATCTATAATCTTTTATAATCGCCGATCGACATCCTTCACGACATTATTTGTTCGTTCGCGAAAGGCGGTATTTATTTTTGACTAGTGTATTTTTCTATCGCCGAAAATTCACAACGCACAACCGTCGTGTATTGTTGTCGTCTGGGCACGAACCCCTTAATTCGCGAATATTGCCCCGAAGTAAAAGCAACCCTTGTGTGTCGTGTTGACGACACACAAGCTAAACGGATTCCGTATTTTGAACGAAATGTAAAAGAAAGAAACAGCGAGACAGAGTGAGAAGGATAAACAACTTCGATATGAACTGTCTTATTCTTTTGCTGTTGGCGAATTTTCTCAATACGAAGTGTACTAATGTGCTTCTTTTCCAAGAATAGACTATACTTTGAAAACTGTTGTGTCGAATAATAACAATACGAATATTACAATTTGTGATAAAGAAGAATTTGCTCTTCCTGTTGGAGTCTTTGGTGTATTTAGTATTCAAAAAAAAAAAAGTTATCGTTAATCAGCTTTTCCTTTCTTCTTTCTCCTCTATCTTTATGTGGATTAAAATTCTTTATTCAGAAATGTCAAATAGTTATCTTGATGTGAGCTCGTGTTAAATTGGGCCTAATGAAAATTCAAATGGATTGAGGTACTTACATTTTATCTAAAGCACCTTGAATAAATATCAATCAACACGATAAATAATTAGAATAATAAGAATTAGAATGAATTGGACTTACTCGTTCAATATGACGATATTTTTTCTAAATATTTGTTCACCAATTTCCTCTACCTTGAAGCCAAGTACTGTTATGCTACTCTCTCTCTCTCTCTCTCTCTCTCTGTTGGTGAAAACTTATACCTGGAATCTGGGCTGTTTTGGTAGAGGGAGGGGGTTTGTGGAGTGTAATGTTTCTAGGTCTGGCACAGGCTACAAAAATCAAGTAATATGACCAGTAAAACAACTCGTATTTTCTCTTTAGCATAAAACGTTGAGGAGAGGGTAGTAAATAAGTTGTTTATGCTTGGAATCGAAATTTTTCTCGCCTGGTCTGTCTACAATATAAATTTGAATTGTATATTCCACGATTGTCTGATATTCTCAAATTAGAAGCTTTCTTAAGAGCCTGTCATTGACAACTTGACAAATAAAAATAATGACATAATATTATATTTATTTTCATTAGTACCTACCGGGCTGACGAACCAAAGAAGTCCTTGGCACTAAGTGAATTTAGAGACTGCCAGTTATTTCATTTTACTTACATATTGGTTTTTTTGAGCGATGAAGTGGGATTTTGAGCGATTTTTAGCCTGGTTTTCTATGTTCTATTATCAATGAAAAATGGGGTATGGATGAAGGGAAAGAATCAACAAAATCTGTTTTGGGGTCCTAGAAGCCATTAATATCGTTTTTGGCGATATCAGGTATTTATTTTTTTATTTTATTTTTTACCCCCGAAATTAAAAATTATTTACTCTGCTCCATACTCACCAAAATCGCTCCAATTCGGTCAGTAGGCTCGGTCGGGTGGTGAATTAGATATATATGAGTGGGAATAGCCTTGGGTCAAAATTAAGTTTTGGGGGATGGGGTGCTGAAGAGCAAAAATCGCAAAAATTGCTTCTTTTTGAACCAATTGATAGAAAATTAAAAGTTGATCAGGTGGGGAGGTATGGGGGTTTCGCCCCTTTTTCATCTTAAAAGTTATCTGTTCCTCCCCTATTTCCTTTCCAAATTGAGTAAAAAAGTTGAAATTTGGTGCGTAGACTTAGTACAGGTCATAAATATATCTTCTGTGGGTTTCAACTTTCCAGGCCCGTTGTTGCTCCTTCCAGTTCTGAAAGTGTGATTTTTTCAGAGGGTATTTTTATTTTTAAGTTTGTTCCTCACATAACTCCCCTCCCCCCTATGTCAGCTAAGAAGTTGAAATTTTGAGTATGGATTTAGTATAGGCTCTAGATGTGTGTGCCTTTTTGGAGGTTCGACTACTCAGCCTCATTGCAGCCCCCCCCCCCCTTCACAGCACTAAAAATATATAGTTAAGATGTGTGTGCCTTTTTGGAGGTTCGACTACTCAGCCTCATTGCTGCCCCCCCCCCCTTCACAGCACTAAAAATATATAGTTATTTGGTTGGTTTTTCCTATTTCCTGAGTTTGTTCTTATCGTATCTTCCTTCCAAATTGAGCTAGGAAATTGAAATTTGGTATGTAGGTTTAGTATAAATCTTAGATGTGCTTTTTGGGAGTTTCTGCTATTCATTTCAATATCTACCTGCAGCCCTGCCACTATTCAAGAAAAAACATCCTGGAGTGTTCTTTTTTTATTCCATGAGTGGAGCAATTCGAATACCTTGTTTATTATTTTATGAAAATCGTGCTCAAAAATCACGATATTTTTTTTTATTTGCAATATGCATTTTGAAAGCTAAAATTCAACATTCTCTATAGCTTTATTTTTTCGATTATTCATGTTTTTGAACTGTAGGTGGAAACTTGGCGTTTTCTAAAGAGTTTATTCAATTTGTCAATTCTCGTAGACCAAAAAATTGACAATTTTTAAAAAGTTTTCTCATTTATAATTTTTTTTTCATTTTTTCGCGTTTTTTGAGACTTTAAATGGCATTCATGAATAATTTTATCATCCTTGTTCAATTTAGTACATTTAAAATGCAAAACGTGATGATTTTTTGAAGACTGTTTTATTTTTTCGTTTTTATCCTATGCCCATATTGTCAACGAAAACCAGACTACGAAGGTCTATCGACTAACGGAGGTGAGACGGTATCAATAAAATCCGCTTTGGGGTTCTAGAAAATTATTGATACCATTTTTGTACGTATCAGATATTTATTAATTTATTTATTTTTGAGAAAGATGGTTTTTAGCAGTCCTGTGATTTTTAAAACTTCTATAATTGATTTCTTTCTTATTGCAGAGCTATCTTACCACGAGACTATAGCAAAAAATATAATGAAAATTAGGTCAATTAGACGTATAAAAATTATCCCTTCAAACTTCTGATTATTTTTTACAACACAAATTGTAATAACAATACTGTTTGAGAAAAAATTCACCAAAAGAAATTCGCTGTTCGCTGTTTTTTCCTCCGTCGAGTATAAAATATTCGTGTAGGAAGTTGTCGTCTGTGCTCGACGACTATATCCATACAGGTAAGAACTTTCTCAAAGTAAAACTAGGCAGTATGCAGTAGGCACTGATACGCGACTCTAAAGAGGTAAAAAAGAAAGAAAAAAAAAAACAAACGACAATTGCTAATGAATTCGCTTCGGTTTACAGAGTTCTTTTGTAAGTACTCGTAAATAAACTCTCACACTCACACACACTCTCGTACTGTGGATCGATTGAGAAGAGTTTATTCGTTATACGAGTTTTCAATTCGTTTTTCATTACATTTTGCCGTCATCATCCTCATCGTACGTATAGAAAGTACCTTCCACCTACGCGAAGAGTACAAAACGTAGGAAAACACTATAACGTGTGCTAATTTGACTGAATTGAAAAGAGAGAGAAAAAAAAATTCTCCTAGTCTTTTTAATCGAGTGGCTAGAAAAAGATTTTAATGAAGTTTGCAGATTTTTTTTCTGCTTTTTGCAACGGTACATTTAACCCTTTCAGTTGAATTAAACGTAGCTGAAAAGTTGAATTTAATTATTCGCGTTTTTAAATTTTATTTTTTACGTTTAGTTATGTTTGGGAAAACGAGCAACTGTTCTACTACGCAAACTGTTTGTACAAAGATGAATGTCGAGAAACTCACACCAAGTGAGAAAACTATCGCAATTGAAGTAAGTAATTCGGTGGTTGAACGTAGCTCGTGCTTTTTCTCGTTTCCTTGTTCGCGTTCGTCGAAGTCGACCTTAAGTGTAAAGGGAAAAAGTTAATTTCAATGGGAAATTTCCACGCTGCTCTGCCACCCTTGAAACATCTACACCCAAGCTGTAGTGATGTAAAAAGATATAAACACGTTGAAAGCTTCAATTCACATTTTAAACTCTGGCGGTCGTAATGGAAATTGCTGTTAAACGAAATAAAGAAACCCGTGTGTATGAAAGCAAACCGTTATTAAATTATTAGTTCGATAGACGTCGGAAAATGAATTTTATTCGGTATCTTTGTAGGTATTGTGGAATCTACTATCGTCGTGTTGTAGATATGTAAGCGTATTTTATTACACACAACACCCCGCAGTTGTCTTTCAAAAAGGGTACACAATTAGGTTGGGAAAATTTAAAAGCTTTTCGATTTTTGCTTGATTAATGATACCTGCGGAGAAATCGAATAGAAAGGGTCCAGATAGTAGAGAAACTATTTTCTCACTTTTTTTTTTCTTCCTCATCATTATGATCGGGTATTTATTAATGAAATCAAATTAATGAAATTTTTTCATTTGTATCGTTTCGAATACCTATATACCCGAAGGAACCGGTTACCCGAGTCGAAAAATGATAATAAAGAATACAAGAGAATCAAAATGCTGGAAAAAAATATCCCCAATAAAGAAGAAAATTTTTCGAATGGCGGTTGAAAATACGTAATTGTACGTGTTCTATCTACGGATGACCTCTCCCTTTTTTTTTACCCTGTCATTTGACTCTCTCTCTCTCTCTCTCTATGCAGTAGTGCATTGTGTGGTATGGTGTGGCTTGCTGGCATGGCGTAGTAAACAGAAGAGGTATATGTGTGCGATAAATTAATATTTCCGCGCGTGTATGCTATAATAATGTAGATAACACCGCATTCTAATGGGAACAATAGTTGTGCCTATATCTATATCTATAGATATAGATATATACTTACGTGTTTATAAGAAAGAAATGAAGATCTCGGCGTTAATGGTTGCGGATACTATTAACTAGCGGAAAAGCGAAACACCCACAAACGCAGCAAACTGCTCATTGTTATGGTTTTGTAGGAAAAATCGCCGTACAGTTTCTTAGACTTTAATACCGTTACGTCTCATTGAATCGTTTTATCAAATCATAACGCTGCTGCTTTAAAAATAAACTCGTCGTGTTGTTGAACCCTTACCCAGCCAGGTTCACGGTGACATTTTCGCGGTCAAATTTACTCCGCATCGAAGTACCGCACATATAGGTACCTACCTATAAACGCAGTATGTGGTTCGATCGCGAGTACCAGATTAATTGAATTTCAGACATTTTATTTTGTTATTTTTGCTGGCCTTCCTGGCTGCAAATTGATGTAACATAGAAGCGAGTACTGTTGCTTTTATAATTTTGATAAACGACTTCGTCTGGTTAGGAGGACGTGTCGCAAATCGATCTTTTTATTGATTTTATTTTCCTGCCGATGTTTTGGAGCTTGTATACTTATTTGATGTTTTTTCATAGGCTGTTGTGTAATTTTTCTGAATTCAAGATGTACGATTAAAATCAATAATTTTCGTATGAATAAAATTAATATTATTCGAGTATCAGTGGACGTATTCAAGGAGGATTCTGATTTTACAGAGATTGAGCCCCCCCTCCCCCATAAGGTCGGAAAATTGAAAATTTTTAGATTTTTTTTATAACGCTCAACTTTTTTGTCAAACATAGTCCAACTGTAGAAGGTGCAAATTTGTCAACACTTAAGGTGATCCACGGTGTACTGTTAAGAGTTGACCTACAACATCTGCATCATCAAGATTTGGACTGTCAACTCTTGATGGTGTAGATCTATCAACACTTGACAATCAACAGTTGTTAAACATCTTTCGATGTTGAAAAATAGAAAAGATAAATTGGCTCGTAGTTTTACTTTAATCTGAGCCCCTGAGTGCCTCTCTACCCTCCATTTAATTGAAAAAATCTTAAGAAAATCGATTCCTAGTAATTCTATTATTCGACAACTCTACTACGCTGACCACACGCAAGGACTACCAGGCTCCTGAAGAGTTAGAGCCGAAATGATGCGATATTTCTTTCGCTAGATCTTTGAAACGAACTTGTGAGAAATTTTTGAACAAAATTGACATATCCAAGGACAAATTTTTGGGTCTTTTTGAAAAGCATTGAGCCACATTATTATCGCCTGTTCAGTTCTCCAAAGCTTAGAAAAATCGCTACAAATTTCCTACATGCTTACCCCAAAAATTCTATCGCATAAAACTTATAGTCTGATAATTCCAAGCATAAATGGAAATGCCTGAACCGAATTTTGGATTTTTCTTAGATAGAATTTCACGAGAAGCAATTCTGTACATATCTAATTTTAACGTCGAATGCATAGTTTTGGCGAAAAATGTTAAAAACTCAACCTTTTCAGTTATTGTTTACATTTTTGAACGAGGTTGTCTACTAGGGGCAGGGCATTTCAAGTTTAGGTTTCTTTTTCAAAAGTTGTTAAATGAACATGGTAAAAATTTGAGGTCTATAACTTGACCCTTACCCCACTCCTTTTTGATCTAAAATTTCAAAATTTACATAGAAATCGAAAACAACAGTGCTAACATGTCATAATAGACCACATGATACTAAAAAAAGGGTTTTGCAATTTTTTTTTGCTTTCGAGGGGTTATAAAATTTAGTTTAAAAATGGAAAAAATCAATTATTAAAAATTTTTTCAAGGTAATGAAGTAAAAATACGAAATCTTGTCATGTTTTATGACAAAATAAACGGAAGTTTTTTTGCTTTTTTAGTTCAAAAAAATTCGAAACATTCGATTTTTTTCATTTCTTAACATGGTTTTGAAATTCTTCTTGAAAAGCAAAAAAAATGCAAGGATGTGGTAAAAATTTCCACCCCCTGAATCAATTTTTTTAACTTGCAAAACTGGTTTAAAGTTCAATTTTTTTGAATATTTTTTCCAAAAATGAAATTATTAATGATTTGAACTCAAAATGATTACTGTTGAGAAATTTTTGTCATTTATCTTTTTTTCACGGGTTTTTGAAAAATATCACTTTCGAGTTTTTTCACGATTTACAGAAAAATCACGAAGGAAATTTTTTCTGAGAAACGCCCTCCTGAAATGGATTTAGGGCAATTTCACCCACCGCCGAAGATTTTTCAAGGTCACTTAAAATAGGATTTTTTTTACGTATTTTAAAAAGAGTTTGTTAAAAATTGAGAAAATGATTTTTCGAAAAAAATTTTATCACAAGGGACACATTTCATCTATTTTAGAAACTCGAACACAATTTTTCATTTTTTTTTTCTTTCTTTGAACTATTTATATTGTATTTTTGTATGCTGGAATACCAATTCAGAATTCTAGAAAAGGGCAAAAATGGGTGAAACAGATCTTCAATTGATGAAGTTCATTCAATGTACTCGATCTATTTTACCAAGAATTTACTGAAATAATGATGTAAAAAAATTCTTGAAGAAACACAAAAAAAAAATTTTTTAGGCAATCCTGAGAAATTGTCTATGGGGGATAAAATTGAAATATTGTACTTAACGTGTAGAATTAATGTCCTGAATCCATTTCGGGAGGAAGGGGCGTTCCTCAAAAAAAAATTTTCTTCGTAAATCGTTGAAAAATCGCAATAAATGTCATTTTTTAAAAACCCCTGAAAAAAAGAAAAATAACAAACATTTTCCAACAATGATCATTCTGAGTTTAAATCATTAATAATACCATTTTTGAAAAAAATGTTCCAAAAAATTGTTTATTCGATTTTTTTTTTAAATTTTCAAATTCCAAGTGAGTTGTGCAAATTTAAATAATATGGTTGGGAGGTTGAAATTTTTACTACATACTTTTGAGGCCATTCCGTAACTATTGTGACCCCGCCGTTTACATATTTCCAAAAAAAGCAAAATTCGGCCTACCCTGCGGTCTATTATTCAATTTAACTGGTACCCTTAGGCGGAGTTTAATGATTTACTGGGGGTAGGGGGGAGGCCCCAGTATAGAAAAGAAAAAATTTGGATAAAGATTTTTAATTTCAGCGAGTTAAAGTTATTTCAGGAGGGGGGTGGCCGAAAGTTTAATTTTCGTTACCATTGAAAAAAGGTAGTATGTATCAATGCCCGAGCGAAACAGGGCAAAACTTTTTTAAAGACGATTTTAAATGAAAAAAATGATGCATTTCTTCATATTTCAGCACCAACTTCGTGGATTTTATAATGAAAAAAAAAAGCAAGATTTATATAGCAGAATTGTTTCTAAATTTTACTAAAATTCCAATTATTTTCATCAGTTTTCAAAATGTTCTAAACATTCCCTTAAAACTTAAACTGATTTGAAAATATTTCTAGTCATTTGTTAGAAATGTAGCATGGACAGAAAAATTTTCTAAAGGGAGGGCTTAGCCCTTCTTCCCCTCCCTTAAATTTACCTATGCCGGTACCCAAGTACTTCTGGTAAAAAGTACCTCTCCGAATATACAATTTGAGTAAGAAAAATTCTGCAGCCTCTTCAAGTTAGGAGTTACGATGGTTTGAAATTTTCTCCCCCTTTGAACTGAAAAATTCGGGAAAAATTCATGTAAAAGGGTCTTTACTCCCTCTATATGTTGGCATAAATTTCAAAATATTCTTTCGAACAAGTTTTAAAATAGAATTTTTTTTTTCGATAAACGTGTTTTTCATGGTGGTAGCTGTGAAGAGGGATGTGATGGGATGCATATGTAGATATATTACGCAATCTCCATCGCATATCTAAGGTAACATAAAATTCATCATCTTATCATCTTCAATTGTACTGCTCAACTTACTGAATTAAAACTTTGAAAACATTCCTATGCCTATAGTAAGATCGTTAAACTCGAAGTTTGATAAATCAGATAGCCTACTCAGTCCATTCGAGCGTTGTAAGCAACTTCTTTTCTAAACCTCTCAATTCTCGTTAACGACGTTCTCGTGCTTACAAAAATGAAGATTCTTTTCCGAGTACACGCGATAATAATTATTATCAATTCATTCAAAAACCGTTGACGAAATGTGAATGAAAACTCGAAAGAATTCCAACGCGTTCGTTATCATTTAAAGGGTACAAGCTTCGAGCACCGACGCTCTACACTTGGTAATATGTAAACTTCATACCTTACCTATAACAACGATAACGTTTCCGATGCATTTTTTCATGTTTCGACATCATTCATTGCTATGGTACAGTGCATATACACTGGAGGAAGATACCTCATACACTTACACAGCACGACATACATATACAGAGGATATCTACGAGTACGAGTACACAGACACACGTAATACCGTAAGAGCCAAAAAATAATAAAGATAACGAAAGAGCAAATATTTACCCGAATAAGCGGTCGTTGTTCATATTGCTTTTGGTAATTTATTTCTCTTGTCCATGTCTCTTATTGCCTACCTCTCGTTGTGGGGTGAATTCTGTTTACGCGTCGTAAAAAAAAAAAAAAAAAAAAAAAAAAAAAAAAAAAAACTTAAAAGACGCGTTAGAAACGAGTAAAATACAAATATCTAAGTGATTTTTTTTTTCCACAAAAGTACGATGTATTTGGACGACGAGCCAAGCAACGTCAAAAGGTGAAGATAGAAAAAAAAGTTATTTGTTTTACACATACCGAGAGTATTAGTCGATTTTCTAGCAATTTCATGTACGTATGTGGATGTACAGTATATCTACGTAAGTACGGTACCTTTATACAACGACTATGTTGATTTTATGCTCCGAAGAGAAATATTTCTTTTTTGACGCGTAAGTACACGCGTATTTACGCCATAACCTTCAATTCATACTCGTGTAATGGTATCGAGCGCGCGTAATAAACGTACAAATATTTTTATTGGTCGGATTTATGGTGATTTTTTTTTCCTCCTTCTAGACTACCCGGTTCGGAAAAAATATTTCAATATACATACGCCAAGCCGGGGTTTAAAATTTTTTCCGCGTTACACATTCACTGAGGTGCTGGTAAAACACAAATACATTTACACATGGGCCAAACCAAGAGCTTAAACGAACATTAATACGGTTCACGCGTAAATCCTAGCTTCATACGTACGTACGTACGTACGTATATTAATTTTACTCGAGGTAATATTTACCAACAAGTATTTAAATTACAGCTTGTAAAACGCGCGTAAATACGTGCACGAGTAGCGAAAAATATTCCAGCATTTTTGCGGCGTATTTTATGTTATATGCTACCTACCTATAGCTAATATACTTGTAGCAGGATTTATAGGCGTGTAGATGGATTTCCAAGTTGAATTTTGTTTCGTAGCTAGGTACCCCCGATACCCGTCCTCCTAAATGTATTCGTATATACCGTACAAAACTGTACAAATAACGACCCCGGGTACAGCGGGGTGTGGTGTTTTGGAAAACTAGCTCATAGAGTGTTACTGTAGAGCGATGAATCACCTCTATTAGACTACAAGCGAGAGTGCAGTTGGAAGAGTAGTGCAACCGAGAAGAATTTGCCGAGCGAATATTTAGTAGGAATTATATGAGCTTTGCTGGGTACCTCTTATGTATACTACCTACTTGAACAGCAGGAGCAAATCAAGCGTGTAGTAGAGATTAATCTCGCTGCTTTGCTGCTTGTTGGTTCACGATATAAGCGTGTTCGGAGTGTTTGACTTAGGCTAGGTCATGTTGATAATAAAAATGAACTATCGGTACGGTCTGCATTAAAAATGGTCAGACTGTTTTAGTGTTGAGTGAAAAAACCACCATAAATCTGTAGCATAATTTGGGCAGAATTAGCACCTGTCAGTAGAATCAGTAGTTTAAAAAGGCCAAAGAGGGTTTATGCAATTGCATATGCCTGGGCTTTGCGAGGTATTTCATCCAAACTTTCGTACTGAGCTCAGTCATTCTGATAATACTCGAGTCAAATTAGCATTAAATAACGAAAAAATTTATGGCTAAAATTTTTTTTGGCAGAATTGTAGATTATCGCCCCCCCCCCAACAAACATATTAAAAATCGGACAGGTGCTTCATCCCCCCCCCCCATAATCCTCATTTGTGCTCCTAAAACTGATTTTTTTTACCAATAACGTTGCCTAACTTTGTTCCTAAACGTGATAGAGAAAAAAAGTCGGATCAAAAAATGTAGCTGGTCTAATTTCCAATAAAAAAGGTCATTACATATTTTTTTCGAAAATCAACTGAAACCTTTTAAAATATATTTGAAAAGGATGCGTTATGCGGTAACGTGATGTTCCGCGTAATGTTTCTGTCGCGTCGCGAGAGCCAGCGGCGAACGTTCGTAGACACGCGGGCTCGATTCTCTATCTACACAAATTACATGCACTAAACACTATGTTACCTCATGTTAAAGAAATTATTGTTTGATTAAAGGTACTATATGCGTGTGATATTTTAAAATTACTTTAATCTGGTCGCAGTTTTCACAACTATGTGCCCCTGGATTTTTGATATTCTCTTCTGATTCAACATCAAATCGGCTGTGTGAGGTAAAATTGTACTATTGCGTTTAACCATCTAAAATTGATGTCGCGCATTCATTACAGGGGGTGGGGGGTGTTTTCCCAAAATATTTCCGTCAGAGTTTTTAAGAAAATCGTGGAAAAACGTAAAATGTGAGATTTTTTAAAAACATCTAAAAAAATGGGCTAATGCTGAAAACTTGCTACTAACGATTATTTTCAGTTTAAATCTGTGCAATAATTCCATTTTTTTTTTCAATTTTGAACTTTGAGTCAGTCTTGCGAATTGAAAAAACTGAGTTAGAAAGCTGAGATTTTTATCACATCATTTTGAAGTCATTTCGCCTTTTTTGTGACCCCGCCGTTTGCAGATTTCTGAAAAAAATTCAATTCGACCCACCTCCTGCTTAGGCATACTGAAAGAGAATTGAGCCCGCGTGTCTACGAACGTTGGCCGCTGGCTCTCGCGACGCGACAGAAACATCACGCGGAACATCACGCTAGCGCATGACGCGTCCTTTTCAAACTCTTTTCGAAGTGCGTTAATCGATTTTCGAAAAAAATACGTAATAACCTTTTTTATTTGAAATTTAATCTGCTAAATTTTTTAATTCAACTTTTTCTCTATATCGCGTTTAGGAACAAAGTTAGGCAAAGTTATTGGTAAAAAACCTGTTTTTGGGGCACAAATGGGGATATTGGGATCGAAGCACCTGTTCCGTTTTTGGATATGTTGTTTAGGGGGTGGTAATCTACAATTCTGCAAAAATAAATTTTAGCCATAAATTTTTCCGTTATTTTGTCATTTTTGCGCTAATTTGACCGGACTATAATGTCATTCAGGACATTAACAGGAATTTTTGCTTCGAAAACGTACAGAGTCGGAAGGGACCTCTCCTCAGAATATTTTACTTTTGAAGGATATTACTCTACCTCTATTTACCATCTAACGTTAGATACGAAAATTTATGTTGCTTTTTCAGCTCGACTTTCTTAGAATATTAGGATTACGAGAATTGTTTTATTTATCGTAATAAAAGATGGATGCTTTATTCAATGACTGGAAATGGAAAAAGCTAATTTTTCAGTGATCAGTTGAAATCACGAAAAGTTACATTTAATAAGTTCATTTGAGACGAAGAGTGATACGAGAAACCGGTTCGAAAAAAAGGTAGAATTCCACCCAAAAAACCGCTTTCTTCGGAGCTGTGAGAGGTGCAAGGGTCGGAGCCTAGTGGGGGGGGGGGGGCTGCTGCTTCATCGGAGGTGAAAAGTCAAATACTCAAACATCGGGAACTACTATTAAATCTATATACCAAATTTCAGTTCATTTGCGAGAAATTGACTCGAAAAACAACAAAAAACACCCAAAATCTCACTTTTTAAAGTGTATAGGGAGGGGGTGGGGGCAATGAGCCACATGCTGGACTTACTTTACAAGTTAAAGACTATAAGAGGATCAGCATGGTGAATTTGCTTCGATGGAATTTTAACGTGATACCATGATAGCTGGTATATATTATCCAGATACATACCTGACCAAAGTTTTGGACTCTCAACCCCACCGATTTTCAAAAGGGTCCTTTCTTTGAAAAACACTCAAGATTTTTTTGAAAACGCTGATTGTTCGATTCGCCCAATTTTTTGGTGCGTTGTAAATGTGCACAAGAATCATTCCTGAAAAAAATCACCACGCTCCCTTCCAACGTAATTTACCCCCAAAATGAACTTCTAAACATTTTTTTTTTTTTTTCAATAAGGATACTGGTTCGATACAATTTTGAAACGTATGTTTTTTAGAAGTGTACTCAACCCTTTTATCACGTATAGTTTTTTTTTTCAAAATTTCAGTTCATAAGCGCCATGGTCAGCATTTGAAAAAACTCGTAGTAGCGATGGTCAAACGGAGCTATACTGGAAAAATCTGTTTTTATTGCAATTGTTTTAGTATTCTCCATAATTGCGGCTTATGAGAGTAGAAAATCATAGCCGATTAGCAAAATTCTGGTAAAGATCTCTGTTGAACCGTAGGAGCACCCCCTTCACCCCCATTTTTGGTTACACAGGTACCTTCATGATATTGGTGCCGTATTCATATGAATCGAACCCCCTGAGCACGAATATAAAATCAGATTTTAAATTTGACCGTGATATTCCCTTGATTCCAAAGAGGTGGGTATCAAAAATTATTAGCCCATTATAAGTGACTTGCGTATTGTCTGAACGATCTATGAAACTCCGAATCTAGTTCGTTTCTAAAATTCATACAATTTTATGATCAATAACCGCTACATATGTGAGGGCCACTATTGTAAAGCATGTATGTTTGAATAATTGAAAAGTTGCATTTTTATGAACTTCACGAATCGGAGTGTCCTACTTGTATGAAAGGTCCCAAGTCCCGAAGGACCCCTGGTGAGGCCGCGACACCTCAACATCTACGAGGGTGCCTCTGATTCAGAAGAGGGGGGGATATGCAAAATACCGACTTTTTCATAGTTTAAAGGAGGGAAAACTGTTCTATAGTCCCTCCTAATTGATGTTGAAAACTTAGCTATGCTTGCGGTTCTCATCTTTTACGTTTGTTTGCTGGAGTATTTATATTTATTACAACGATTGGAAATTACCACCAAATACCTACAAAAACCAGCATCATTCAAGCTACACCAACGTCTTACGAGACACTTACCACAGAGGTGAAAAAATATCGCGTGTTTGCGGTGAAACATCTTCTATGTAGTTTTGTCGACTGTTATTGTACGTAGCATGTACTAGGACGGTTCTTGTTCTGCGGTAAACTAGATGAATTGTTGGCGAATGGCGCAAGAGTGGCGCATTGCAGTACGATGACACCAGGAATTCATCGGATTTGTGTGTATATGTGCGCATAGAGGAGCAGAGTAGTTCGGTCTTCGTTGTTCGGTATGAAGAGATTAAAGGGTAGGGTATTGTCTGGTCTTAAAGGTGCAGGATACCGCTTGTAAATCGACACTCGGCGTAGAATAGAATATATGTATATATAGGTACATGTATACCTATTTGGTCGCGATCGTACAGGTTGGAACCTGCGATATAAATACTACATATAGTGGCATGGTATGGTATGGTATGGTATGGTATGGTATGGTATGGTATGGCAATGCGCTAGCGCTTCCCACGACTGGCGGTATCAATGCCTATGGTGATGGTGGTATGTGAGAAGACGAGTCGGTGGCGGTGTTAGAAACGTTGGTGGCCCACCTACACTCAGTCCACCTCTTTCGCTTCGACAGTGGCTGCCGTTGGAAGTCATTATTCAAGTATATCTTTCGTCGTATATACTGTACACGTACAGCGAACTGAACGCAGTGTACACTACTTCGGTCCAGGTTGCGGCTTGCGGGTCGTGGCCGCCGCCGCTAAGCTACAAAGAGACCAAATTTTCCAAGTTGAGGATTTTTCATCGGTGCAAGCCCCCATCCTAGGGAGACTGGTTGAAGGGTGGCCGCGGTGCGGTGCGTTGATTGGATGTGCTGCGGCTCCTCTACCATAAGTGCCTAATCTATAGAAGGAATGGAACGGAACGCGTCAAAATGAAAACGATGAATCGTTTTTTATACTTTATTGCGAGCGGTATTTGGAATCGTTTATATGAGGCGCTGCGGGTGTCTATTATCTTATTATGATTATTATTTTTTTATAGAAGATTTTTTTTTTTATTACTTTTTTGTAAGGTATACCACGCACGTATACCTAACATGTATGCGTACAGGATAAATATCTAGGTTTATACTTACTTTTGAAATGTGTTACCGTTCGTTCATTCGTTTTGCTCTATACGTCGCTCCATCTTTATCAAATGTTTTTTTTTTTTTACTGCTCGCCTTTCCTCTTTTTTATGACCGATATAGCTCTACACTCGTATATATTAGCCTAATTGCTTGCTGAAAAAACTACCTAAACGTACCTCTCTCTCTCTCTACCTATTGTATTAGTTAGTGAGCTGATTACAGCTCCACAGTCTACAAAATGAATGATAATTTCCCCCTGTATGAGCGAATATTTGCCATCGAATTTACGATAACACATTAATGCTCCAATGTGAATGTACATAATAAACTATGAATAACGACAACGACATTGACATACCTGTGCAGAAGACATATATGCATGTATTTCCCAGCCATTACTCGGAATTCCCTGTTTATCGTGGAGAATTTCGATAAGGAACAATTAAACCGAATACCTAAACTAATATGTAAGAATGAATGCACAATTGTATGAACGACATAATCGTGCATTGCACATCGTATTTGTTCGCTATTGAGTAAAAATAACCATTGGAATTTTATTTTTCTCAACATTTTGATGTTTTTTTGATGATTTTATTCTCAAGATGAAGATCGTACGGGAGTAGTATACGAAAGATTTTTTATTACAGTTTTTATCAACTTCTTGACCTAAGTGTATTTGAAAATTGCACGGAAAGAACCAAGCAAGTTCATAATTTTTACAAATCGAATTATTGGTATCGTTGGATTCGTTTTGACGAACACTACAAGATGTACTGCTTGGACTTGACGAAAAGTGAATTACTAGTGCTATAAATGATGTTGAAAAATCATGGCATAGGGAAAAAACCAAATAAATCCATATGGCCTACAGTCATGTGAAAACAATTGAACTTGAGTCATTTTTTTCGTTTTTTCTTTAACGAATTTACGGACGAATACCCATTCGAATTAAAAAAAAAACAAGTACAGAATCTTATAGAGCATCAAATACACTACAAAATGACGTATTTGAACTTTGAAAAATTTCACCTCAAGACTGAGGAAAGCTTAGATAGCTCAAAATATTGAAACTGACAACAAAGAAAGTACCCCAAGTGTACACGCCAAATGAAAAAAAAATTTTACGGCTGTGTAGGGCATTCAAAACCATCTGCACAGCCAAAATTTCAGCTCCTAAGATCCATTTGGGATGAGGAGAGGGGTTATGAGGGGTGAAATACCAAAATATTGACAAATAACAGTGGGAATTAATGAAAACTGAAACAACTCGAGTACATTCCGCGCCTAGGGGCTAATTTTTTCAGCATGTACTACCCTTGATATGGGCCACCTAGGGGTGAGGTAGTCACTCGGATTCGCGTGTAACACCTCAGGGGTGTATTTTTAGCCATCACTTTTTCTATTTTTATAGTTACATTTTAGATGGCTAAAAATACACCGCTGAGATGTTACAGGCGGACGCGGGCGACTACCCCTCCCTGGGTGGCCTTTATCGAGTGCAGTATGTGGTGAAAAAGCACGGTATAAATTCGAATTATTTCATTTTTTCATTAATTTCGCAATGTTATTCGTCAATTTTTTGATATTCCACTCCTCATACCCCCCCCCCTCCATGGTTCTTAGGGGCTGAAATTTTGGTTGAGGGATAATTTTGAATGCCCTACACAGCTGTAAAAAAATTTGTTCATTTGGCATGTAACACTTGGGATACTTCCCTTGTGAGGTACTCTTACATTTTTCAATATTCTGGCGAAACCAAACGTTGTGCGAAAAAACTTTCTAGACAGAATTTGTAGAGGAAGAAATTTCCTTTCTGCTATAAGCAGTTCGTTTTATTTGTACGATCCTTTGTTCGGGCTCAGCATCCGTTTGAAAATTTGATACGTGTAGTTAGTGTAAATATGTGCAAAAAGAAATGGGCTAAACTTCATGTTGTGCGCATGTTTTTTTAACCAAAACAATACAGTTTGTGACATTAATGCATACATATGTGACTGGTCCCATCTACATTAAAACTACTACCTATCATTAATGTCATGAACTGCGTAGTTTTGTTTAAAAAGTGCCAAAGTTCTAACCTGTCATACAACACCAAGTTTAGTGTGATTAATTTTTTTGCGCATATTGTACTTACGCAAACTGTAGTCAGTTTTCAAACGATTCCTGAGCCCGAACGAAGGGTCGTACAAAAAAACTAACCGCTATTAGCAGAAAGGAAATTTCTTCCTCTATAAATTACGCTATGAACATTTCTTCGTACGATGTTTGGTTTTGCTAGAAAATTGCAAAATATAAGAGCACCTCAATTTCAACATTTTGAGCTTTTGCAAGCTTTCCTCAACTTTGAGGTGAAATTTTTCATAGTTAAAATACACCATTTTGTAGTACATTTTACGCTGTATAAGGCACTATATTTAATTTTTCAATTCGATTAGGTGTTTGTTCGTAAATTCGCTAAAACCGTCGGAAGAAAAAACGAAAAAATGACTTCAGTCCAACTTACAAGCTTCAAACGACGCACATGCAGCAATCGATATTACCAGCCACTTACACGACTCAGTGAGGCATATGAGTTACTCTGGGTGACTTTAGAGTCAAAGTAGAGTCGGAGTCAAGATCTGAAGTTAACTTCGGAGTCATTGATTCCGCAATAGGAGTCAGTTTTTACTAGTGAGGTTTTTTTTGGCTTTGATTCGCTATCAAAATGCCGATTTCGGATTCTAATTTATGAAAGTGAATCAATCAAAACGTCAATCGTATTACACGCCAACGCGAACTACAATTTAAAAAGCCCAAGAAAATGATTTTTCACTCTATGTGTTTTCATGAATTTTCTTCAAAAAAGTTAAAAAGGAAAAAGTTCGGTCCAAATGCTGGAAACTAATGATAAAATCAACTTATAACACCGGAGTTGAAATACATTTGCGAAGTCAGAGTCAAAACCGAGGAGGAGTCAATGTCTGAGGTTTGATTCTGGAGTTTAGCAGGAGTTGCAGTCTTCGGTGGTTAATTTGATTTCAGAATTAAGCTGAAGTCGAGAGTCAACTTTTCATGTTCACTCACGGAGTTGGAGTCATATTTTTGGCTGACTCACATGCTTTGTACGACTGTGAGGTGAATGTTGCTTGGCCAGGTTTCACATTTGGCTCGATTTTCTATTTAGCCCGTAAATTTTATGAGTGCACTTGATGCTCCTTTTGCAGGATTCTCAACTCACCCAGCCAGTTAAAAAAGTATCGCAGGATGGTAAATGCTCCTAAGGCGTCACTGTGGGGTGGCAAGAGGAGCCAGCCTTCTTCAAAAATATTCTGGACCCTCTGAAATCTAATTTTTTATGTACAAGACATTTTAAATCAAAACCGTTGAAAATTTTCAGTTTTCTTCGTGAAACTTCGAATAAAGGCTCTTTTTAGTGTTTGGAAAAACAATTTTCTTAAGAATTTCACCCACTTTTTGCTTTGGCATTCATCTGAACTCTCTCTGCACTTTTCACTTGAGTAGATTGCATGTGATTTTTGCCATTTCTGACCATATTAGACTACTTCATGATACGTAATTGAAGGTCAAAAAAAAGTTTGCCTACTTTGTTTTTATTTTTTTGATTGTTCGGTTGATATGTCCGGAATATGGTATTGCATATTGTTCTTATCTTAATTGAAAGCTGTGGGCTCCTCTTTTAGCTTGCAAGACAGACATTATTATTGTTAAAAATGTAGCCTTTGATTAGCATTTGTTTTAATCTCTTTTTCTGTTCACTTCTTCTTTCAAATACATCTACTTATTCGATGTAAAAAAATCGTACCAATTTCATTAGGTCGATTTCATTATTGGGGCTCGAAATCAGACGTTGCAAATTCGAGTACTGAAGAGCAACGAAAACGGTCGACCAATTTTAATATCAAAGTATAAGGTACCTGTGGTATCTTTATACTTACTTGGTAAGTACCTATTTTGTTCAAGGACACCCAAAACAAACGTAACGTAGGTACCTTATTCGTATTACGGATACATATGTAGGGGGGGGAGTAGTACAAGGAAACGAAGTCATGGTATAAAATATATAAGCTACGTTAGCAGAAATTTTGCGTTTAGTTACCTCATTCGGTTAATTGGCACCGATATACGTGAATACGGTTGCTCGGTCGTTACAATTCGGCACTCTTGGGCCCGGCTTTTAATTGATAGACTTATACGTCTTTAATTATAGAAACGTACGCGGCCAAATTACAACTCGAAATTCCAAAACTTTGGCCGCATGTCAGACGTAACATATGCGCAATTTAAAACATAAGCAGAATACCTCCCAGGTGGACGCGGTACACGTATGGGCTACATGTACCTACATTACTCTGTATCTATTCGTTATTCGTATTGCGAATATTATCGTCGCAGTTGTCGTCTATTTTGAGATTTAGTATAGCTTTTTTACGTGTAAAATATCCACGTCCGTGTCTTTGTCGAGATTTCTCGTCTAATCGGAATTTTCGATCCGTTTAAAGCTCTTCAAAACCATTCCTGCCTCATCTTTCCTCTCATCTCCTTTGTACGTACTAGGTACGTGCTTCTGCTCGTCATATTGTGTGCATTTTTTGAACCATTGAATCAAACATTTCATGTGGGTTTCGCAGGCAGGCGAGGCGTACCGGCGGTTAGATCACATAGAAAATTACACTGACCCGAAGGCGGTTGCGGATAATACCCTCTAATAAAATACATTCGTACTGTGGTGCTCTGCTGTTCTATTTCGTTATATCTATTCATAAACTATTATATTTCCGGTAACCCGAAGAATTATGTAAAAATTTAGGTTCGTATCGCTCGGTTCGGATACGTAGAAAGGGGAGATACTTCGATGGTAGAATTTATACATATATTTTATGGGTTTCCAACTCGGAAGATGTTGTACTCAGTTTTCTCTGAAATGTACAATCGTACATTTATCTACAAGTTCGTACATATAACGGCATCGATGGGGGGGGGATGCTACGAATTAATCTATTGGTTTATTTCACGCTTTTCACTTTGAAAAACTCGATGGCAAAATTACTCATAGAAATATATTGTAAGATTCTTCTTTTTTATGTGAAGACGTTTTTTCTAATACTTCATTCGTTAGTATTTACTCATATTTTTTCTTGCTGCTTACTTGATAAGGAGAGAGAGAGGAAAAGGGAGATTCTCCTGGGGGCCGGGACCATTCTAAAGATCCAATAATTATGCAGACATTTTGGTAGAAATAAAAGTGACTATAAATTACATTTATTAACTTTGAAGTTGATTTTATTGAACTTTCATGAAGCCCCCAGATTTTCTCAGAACGGCCCTGTTGACATTATTTATAGATCTTTTTCTTCGAGGAATATTCCGAAAAAAACGGACCCAGGAGCGTTAGAATCAAAGTAATCAAAATTTTTATGTGTAGGTACTAGATACATGTATAAAGAATTTTGAGGGCAGTGATTCTAATTTCAGCTTGCAAATCTAAAATCTGAAAATTTTGTTAGTTTTTGTCGTAGGTATTGCAACATATTGTAACTTCAAGGACGGTTACTTCACGTTTTACAACAATTCCTCAAAAGGGTATTTCCGGATAAGTATAAGTGAAATACATTTTCAAAACTTTCTCCCATTCCGCCCCCTCGTCCAAAATATTGAAAAAACACTTTTGGTGGATTTTCTGTTCAGGCGTATTTGAAGAAAAATCACAATTTCAATCTAAATGCTCAGTGGAATGATGAGTCCATCGACTTGAATTTTGCCGAAATTTTCCATCCTCCGGGGGAGGGGGAGGGGATTGACAAAACAAAGCTTTGAAATGCTGTTGATGCGAACCCTGGGAGGTTGCATGAATTCTTTTCTCACCAAATTATTTGTTCCAACGTGTAAAGTTTTTTAGAAATTTGTTAAAATTTTTTTCGAGATTTAAGCTGTTTTAATGCTTAAAAATGCATTTTTCTCAGAAATAATAGCAAATACATTAAAAATGAAGAGGAGTAAAATTGTTCAGCGTAAAATTTTGTAATCGAGGAACATAATTGCAGAATTGTGGGCATAGATGCGTGGGGGGGGGGGGTAAAAATGCGAACGAGTAACTTGAACGAAAAATAAACACCATGGATTCGTATTTAGTGTGTCTGAATTAATCGAAAAGCACCCCCTTCCTAATATTCTGAGCCACTTTTGAAGTAAGACAAAATTCAATTTTAAGCAACTTTCACGTTGATACAAAAAAAAAATTTATAACGAGCAAGTTTTGAAATTTTGTATATTTTCTATAAATGTGAGTATAAAATCGTGGAAAAGTCGAACTCAACTTTCATGATTCTGTCTTGAGGCCCAGGGGCATCCCTCCCCCAAATTTTGGGCAATACCTAGTTTAGTGGTGTTGGTGTCGTTTTCGCATAAATCGAACGCCCTGAATTCGATAACAATAAAGTCAGGTTCATTATTTGACCTCAATTAACATCTTTGCAGCAATTCAAAATTTTCTTTTGTCAATTTTTTTGCCCTCCTCCCCCTCAGGGGTGGAAAATTTTGGAAGAATTCATGTCGATAGACTCCTATCTCCTGTCTAAACATTTAGATCAAAATCGTAATTTTTTCTTATATGTGCGTGAATACGAAATTTTTTTTCCAAAAACATCATTATCTCGATATTCTGAGCAAGGGAGGGATTTGTTAGCGGTACCTAATTATGTTTTGTAAATATTTTGGAAATCTGAGATTGAGGGTATTTCGTTTTTTCTCATCTGGAAGTACTTTTTGAAATGGGTATCATTTTGAAAGGATTCAGACCTGAATAAAAAAAATTCAAAAATTAGTATCTTCAGAGCTTCGTTTCTTAAAACCACGATAAAATTTTCAAAAATTGCATTTTGACCTACCTCTCTCTTTGGGATCTGTTTCAGTTTTCAGAGCTCAACTGTGAAAAAATTAGAATTAACGCCCTCAAAAACCTGTCGTTTGTTATGCACATTGGTTACTTTAGTTTCAACGTATTTCCCTCTTAAGAGTGTATTTTGGATTATGAACAATTCTCTTTGCTTGGTTACGTATCTATGTAATAAAGAACCCTATTCTGAAAAAAAAAATCACGAAAATCGTTTCTTCGTGAAGTCTGAGATACATTTATGAGAATTTGGAGGAAATTGGGTGATTTTTTCGTTCTTACTTTCTACCCTTATAGCCTATGAGGCTTCGATTGAGTGGAAAACTTTGAAAATATATCCATCCCCAAAATTGGATTATTTTCAATTTCGAATGGAACTATTTTTCGTACACAAACAATACAATTGAAGAAACTCACAAACAAAATATTTAGCTTTTGCAATGTAGTTGCATGTAAATACTTCATTCATGCGTTCTTTATTTTAACTCAATACCTATCGTTCCTAATGAAAAATTACTAATCATCTTTTTTGTAAGAAATTTAATTCTCATTAATTTTGTACTGTACTATTTTTCATGTACTACCCATAGAAACCGAGATATTTGTAAGAAAGAAATGTAGTGTTATTCACCCCAATTTTACAAATTCATAATGATGCATTCTCCACATTTCCAGCCTCAAACCACAATTATAATTACTACATCCTAATTCGTGTATTATTCAGTACCATAAATCCCTCGTATGGTATCCCTAAACCAGCTCTGTAATCTATATTAATTTTAGTAAGAAGGCAGCAGATACCATTATAGGATGGTGTTTGAAAAAATAGGTGTAAAACTTACAATAATGATAACACGAGTGTTTGGATTTATGCATAAAGCAAACACTCAATTAGGATATTATTAAGGTGTTTCTTCTTCTTTTACGATTTCTGGTTATTTTACGATACGATGAAACCAGTTGCCGGCTAGCATTTCGGCTATAAATGTCATAATTTCGTATTGTGTATATTATATTTTCCAACCAGCCGATTTTAATGTAAGTAGTACACAGTGATGATTATTTCACGTTCACCAAGTAATCGCCTCCCATAATATTCGATTACGTTGGCGTATTTGTATTTGTATTTGTGTATATATATATATATATATATATATATATATTTTAATATGCGGCGAATTTTCTGAGAAAATTGTACTCGAGTGTGCGTAAAAAGTGGCAAAATACGTGCGATTTATGCGTATTTCGATTCTACGAGAATTATAGATTATTTTTGCTGGCGTGTGGGGGTTATAAAAACTTAAACATCGATTCGTGAATTGATCTTGGAAATGGTTGTTTTTATTGGAAAAATATCACGTAGTAGGCATATCTTTCTGTCACGCAAACACAAACGTATGCAAAAAAATTATATTTTCAGTTTTATTTCAAGTAAAGCTGGCAGTAGATGTCTATATTTTCATTTTATATATGTAGGTTACGTAATACGTGTACCTTTGATTGTTTAATTTTGTGGAGGAAAGGAATATAGACGGAAATTCGGTAGTTGTTATGATTTGAAGTTGATTACTTCAAGTAAGGAAACAAAATTAACCGATAGAGTTCTCCCTGGGCGCTTGCATTTCTCTTAATAGAGGTACATAGATAGTAATTAAATTATACGATCTTTTGCAGCAATATTTTCTGTAATTTAGATACCAACTTTGATTGGAATTAATATCTAATTCAAATTGAAATGTGTTTTTTTAGTTTAAATAATAAAGTCGGTTCATCCCTTACTTCACGTTATCCTAATACCAAGTATGAGTGTATTGAAAATATCGAGTCAACTTTTATAAAATTTTAAGCAAATGCGAGAGACGTATAGAAAGTAAGTTTCCCTAATTTATTTCTCCGTAATGAAATAAGAGAAACTCAAAATCTAAAAAGGCATTCTAATCTTACAAAGTTTCATATATTTTTCTACATAATCGCCTAAGTGGTTCAAACATTCTACACATCTATAATCGAGGTTTTTCTCTACCAGTGTCATAGAAATTGTCGTCCGAATTTTTAGAAAATCATAAAAAGTAGTCTTTCACTTCTTCGTCGCAATCAAAACTTTTTCCTCCTGACTCATTCTTAAGCGCCAGGTAATAGATTAAAATCACTTGGAGGTAGGCCAGGACCGTTCACCGAATCCAATTTTTGCCAGATAAGACTCGACTGCACACAACTCACGAAATTATTCAATTCTTAAAATCTTTCAAATGGTCCGTAGTCATCAAGCATAAGGTGTATAGCCCAGACCTAGTGCGTAGTGATTTTTATGTACTCTCAATGTAGAAAAATAGATCAGGCTTTATAGATTAGAATGCCTTTTAATAAAGTAGGGAAACTTACTTTGTATACGTTCCTCGTAGTAAGCTTGATTTTTTATGTCATATTTGTTAGTGGAAACCAGAATGTTACAGCAGATGTAAAGGAGGGAGGGGGAAGTATGTACAAAACTCATATTGGGGTCCGAAAAGACCATTACGACCGTTTTTGACCATATCACATAATTATTCGTATTCTTTTTCGTTCGAATTTTTCTTCCGGAAATAAAAATCATATTTTGGCTCGATACTGCCTAAAATCGATCAAATTTAAGCATTAAGCTTATATTGATGACAGATTTTATACAAATGAGAGAGGATGATTTTGGGTCATAATTCAGTTATTCCTAAATTTGGGCGAAGGGGGGTGCGGAAAGGCTAAGATTGAAAAAATTGTATTATTTTAACCAATCGATAAAGAATCAGAAGTTTAAATCAGCCTCCTGAGTTAATTGGGTGAGGTGTTATGGGGGATTTCCTTCTTTTTTCTTTTGAAAAAAATCAGTCTACGCAAGTATTCTTTTCGAATTGAGTTAGGGGGTTGAAATTAGGTACAGATATAGATACAGTAAAGGAGTCCTAACTTAACGTTTTAGAGTTACGACTGTCGCCCCATGTCAATGAAAACCAGGCTATTATGGTTTATCGACGACTTATTGTGGATGGTGGAGGGTGGGGGGGGGGAGAATATCAAAAAAATCCGTTTTGAGATCTTAGGATACCATTACGATAATTTTTGGTCATATCAGATATTTATTTTCCTTTTTTTTTTCATTTTTCTCCCCGAAACTAAAGATTCTTTGCTCTACTAGATACCGACCAAGATCGATCAAATTTGGTAAATAGACTTCGATTTGTAGTGGATTAGATATTCTAGAGTGGGGATGATCCGTGGTCAAAATTCAGTTTTGCTCAAAATTGAGGGTGGCGTGCTGAGTGGCTAACACCTCAAAAATTCTTCCTTTTGAACCCAACTAGCCTGATTTTATGCGTTATATTGTCAATGAAAACCAGGCTATTACGGTCCATCGACCTGCAGCAGATGAGAGGGGAATGTCAACAGCGTCCGTTTTCAGATCCTAGAAGACCATTACGACTATTTTCGGCCATTTTAGATATTTATTTTCATATTTTTTTATTTTTATTATTTTTTTTCTTCGAAAGTAGAAATTATTTCTTCAGCTCGATACCGACCAGAAACGATCAAATTTGGGAAATCGGCTCAGATTGATGACGTATTTGATATTCCGGAGTAGGAACGGCCTCGGGTCAAAATTCAGCCGTGCCCAAATTTAGGGGAGGAGGTGCTGAAGGGGTGAAATCGCAAAAATTGTACCTTTTTGAGCCAATTGATAAACAATGCAAAGTTGCATAACATATCCAAAAATCAGGCTTTTAGTTCAATTAGGAGGAAAGATATGAGGGCTTTCCGCCTTTTTTACCTTGAAAAAGGGCTGTACCTTTCCTATCTCCCCTGCTAATCAATCTAAGAAGTTGAAATTTAGCATGCTAACTTGGTACGGGTCATAGATGTGCTTTTTGGGGATTTCGACTTTTTAGATTCATTGCACCAGCTTACAACCCCGAAGATGTGGTTTTTTGGTCGGTTTTTTCTTAGTCAATTATTTTTTTGAGTTTGTTCCTTGCATAATTCCCCTCCAATTTGAGCTGGGAAGTTTAAATTTTATATATAGGTTTAGTATAGGTCCGAAATGTGCCTTTTGATGGTGTCGACTTTTTAGCCCCATTGAAACTCTCCCTCCCCCTTCATTTCTAGAAAAAAGAAGTATCGCTTTGGAATGTTTTTTTTTTTTTTTTAATTCACGTGATTATGATATTTCACGACAATCAGGCGGATAAAACATCGCGATATTTTTTTTAATTATACCGTTGCAAATATTTTGGCCGAAAATAAACAAAGCATTGCGGAAAATTACCATAATATGTGCGTTTCTTCACTCGAAATAATATAACTTTTACATTCGTCGTAGTCGAATAGATAATTACGTTATTATCGATTGAACAGCGGAACTTGTTCAGAAAAAAAAAATTAAAAAAAAACAAACACGCCTACGATGCGGAGAAATATTACAAAAGTACGGTTCAATTAAAGAAGGAGGAAGTTTAGAATATAATTTAACGAAAAAAAAAAAGGATGATTTATTTGACACTCCTTTTGGCGTAGGTATGTAATGTACATGACGACATATCAAATCATTATGACGATTAAGAGATACGATATTCATTAAAATATTCGATTGTTTAGCGAGATAATTACATCGTCGTATTGGCGCGGAGTGCGCTTGTTTACACGTCATAATGATTATTTCATGATTCGAATTCTGCGTAATACAAGTGTCAATTAAGACGATTAAACTGGAGAGTGCAGTTGATAGAGAAGGGGGAGGGGGTATGGTGTGGAAAAAAACCAATATAGGTAGAGTTATGTTGACTTAAGCATTCGTACGATCGCGTCGATTAAAGTTAAATTAGCTAAGCTATCGAAGACACGACAAAATCATCCTGTCGATTTTTCTTCGAGTGTTCGACCGGTTTGATTCGTTAATTATAAATAATTTTAGAACAAAAAACAGATGTGAAAATAAGATTCACAATCGGTACATACCCCCACAGTTTTTTCAACTTATTTGATGATTTTTTTTTTCATCTTCTGTTCTTCTTATAGCTCGCTGGATAATATTTTTTTTTTCGTTTTGGACGAGTTTTAAAGCATACAAAAACGACAATGCGTGATACATGTAGAAATACTTGAACCTTTAATTGTCAGATTTAAAAATGAGCATAGGGGCGCACTGATTGATTTAGATTATCAAATAATCCGTTATCTGTTGAACCGAAATGTACCTAGCTGCCTCCCTAATACGTAAACCTATACTCATCGTGTTGGTCTGTGATTATATGTAGATCAGATACTCGTACATTGATTTTAAATCGTAGTTAATTTTTTGTTACCAGGTTAAATTCACATGCGGTCAAGTACGATGGTCTAGTAATAGAATATCCGAAGGCAGATCGTCCAAGTTACCAGAGAGTCGTTCCGATAGGAAACAAGACGAAGAAGACTCGAAATTCAGATCGAATTTATTATCAAGCAAGATTCGTCAATTTCAAGAAAGCGTACCAAGATCCAGAGGCTTTTACGCTAATTTAGCGGAAACGCTTTGCGCGGACGATAGCTTCGCAGAGAAACGTGAAACTGCTCCTTGTTGGAACGGCCAAAGAGAAGCTGAGTAAGTTTAAATACCTAAGTAAATACCTTATATACCTAAGCATATTGTTTTTCTGATATCTGTGGTTCGACTGAACACCGCAGAAACAGTACAGTGTAGAATTTTGTTACCAATATGTACGATGTACGTGTGTGCTGATGAATAGCTATAACAAGCGAGAGTAACTAAAACTGAACTAAAAATTGTAACTTGATTCTAGTAAAAAAAAAAAAAATGTCTTTGTTCGGTATTTCGTTATACGAGAAGAGCCGGTTAGACGATGTGGTTTTAATTTGTATCGTGGGATTCAAAAAACAACGGATTAATTTTGACGGAATTTCTTTCATTTTCAAACTTTCTCGCTGCATTAGTTTATTTTGCAACTTTTTATCGCGTCCGGAGAAGAATATAAAAAAAAAAAAAAAATTAATTAAAACGAGATTTTTTTCTTCACTACCATCGCCGCCAGTTCAGTCAGTTGCTAGTCGTTTTTACGTACGCATACCTACAATGCGGATGAGTTCGATTTTTTTCCCCTTCAAATAATGAATAAAATTCAAATTTCTTTATTATACGATATAACGTTTCCTTTTAATTAATCTCGACAATTTAAATACTTTGGTTTTTTCGCTTTGCGGTTAATTAAAAAATTTTCTCGTGTTAAGGAGGTGTTGATTCGTATTATTATTATTTATTTTTTTTTTTAACAACGATGTCGCAAAACGTCCGGTGTTGATACGTTTTTTTTTTGCTGATTAATACTGAAATAGATAAAAATATCCGGCGATGTGGTTTTAAATTAATATGTATTAAACAAGTGAACTGATGAATTATCAATAAAAAAGTCGATGGTGTGTGATGAGGTAGAGTTGGCTTAATGAAAAAACTTATGCATATAGAAATGAATGATAATTTAAATTTGCGAAGAATTTTATTAGAAACGAGTAAAGGCTTGCTGGGGGGGGGGGGTTGTTTGAGTTTAGCTTTCGCCCTTCATAGCCATTTCTACTATTTAAGAATTCATTTTTCTGAGGAAAAAACGGTACAATTCAGCTGTTCATTTTCCAAAACTTTATTCCCAAAATTTTGAAAAATTTTTGCCCTCATTATGTTTTTCAATTTTTAAAAAATCTCGCCCTCTCCCCCTTTCCAAGTCTGATGTAATTACGCTACTCGAAGGTTGTGAGTTAAGAGTTGAGCATCAGCCCAAAAAATTATTTATCTTCATATTCGAATTCAGCGCGAAATTTTAACCTATTTCGATAGCTTACACGGCTAGTTCAAACAAATATCAATTTGGAGGGAGGTTTGTGGTGGGGAGGGGGGGGAGAAAAAAATTCATCCGTAATTTCGAATTCAGCGTGAAATTTTAACCCATTCTAATAGGTCGCACGACTAATTTTTGGTACAAAAAACGTCAAGTTGAAATTTGAGTAATACCAATGATTACGCAACTTCAAAATTTAATTACCACGAATTATGCCGGTGAAACTCGATCAACTTTACGGTTTTAGTTACGTAAAGATTGGGTGCAACAGATTATGATGAAACAAAATGTCCCCAATCATATTTGAGGAGCTAGAGCCATAAAAATACAAAAATTCGCTAAAAATGCTCAAAAATTGCATTTAGAGGGCCATAAATTTCTATTGTGTTGGTTCTCGGCGGAAAAAAATTTTTTTTTACCATCATGAGACACTACCCTATCGAACCCCAGTCGAATTTTTTGTCCCCGGCCTAGATCAAAAAATACCCCTTTTTAACCTTCCCTCATTCCACGTTTAGGGTGGAAATTTTTTTTTATCTTGGGCGTTTATAATTGCTAAGATTTTTATGCCCAGTGTTTAAAATGGCTCAGAAA
>FIZR01024283.1:0-46397 GCA_900060175.1 Ferrisia virgata | reverse complement strand
TTTGATTAACGTGGCATTTGATATTCGGGGGGGGGGGGGTACCTCCTGTCAAAATTCAGTTGTGCTCACATTTGGAGGAGGGGGTGCTGAGGAGTTAAAATCGATAAAATTGTTCCTTTTCAAGCCAATCGATGGACAATCTAAAGTTGTATAACGTAACCAAAAATCCGCCTCCTAAGTTAGTTTGTGGGAAAATATGAAGGTTCCCCCCCCCCTTTGACTTTCAAAAAAAGCTGTTCCACCCCCACCCCTTATCTCTCCTCTACATTAAGCTAGGATGTTGAAATTTGGTATGTAGATGGTTGGGGAGGGGGGGGTCTCGACTTTCCAGTCTCATTGCACCTTTTCAAAGCCTCAAAAATGCTTTTTGGTCGGTTTTTCTCATTTTTTGAATTTGTTCATCGCATATCTCCCACCCAAACTGGGCTAGGAAATTGAAATTTGGTATGTAGTATATTGTAAATCCTAAATGTGTTTTTTGTTGGTGTCGACTCTTTAGTCTCATTGATGCTCTCCCCCTCACGCTTAACCACTAATTAGGAAAATTGCGAGGTTTTTTTTTCAATTCTTGTAATTAAGAAGAACTGTTGCAATACGGGAGCGGGAATTTCATAATATTGACACTATGTCGTCACACAATGTTGTAGAAATGTTGAAACTAATTGACATGGGTGTGTCTTAGGTCTAAGGGGGTCATTTTTTGGTAACAGACGTTTTTGATTTTTGATTTGAAGTTTTTGATCAAAATCTCGCGATGAAAGATGATTACGAATGATCTTTGCACTTCATGTTAAAATGTTTGGCAGAGATTATGTCTAATTAAAAAAATCAAAAAATCAAAAAGTCAAAAAAATTGAAAAATAAAAAAATTAAATCAAAAATAATGAAAAAATCACAAAACAAAAAAAAATTAAGAAATTAAAAAAGTTAAAAGAGAAACAATAAACGGATTATAAAAAGATAAAAAAATTGAAAATTAAAAAATTTTAAAAATTAAGAAAATTGAATAACAGAAAAAAGTTGGATGGTTGAAAAATAAAAAAGTTGAAAAATAATGAAATAAAAATTGAAAAGAAGTTAGATGGTTGAATAATAATGAAATAAAAATTGAAAAATAAAAAAACGAAAAGTTGAAAAAGAAAAATAATTAAAAATTTAAAAAAATGAAAAGTTGAAAAAATACCTGCTGAATATTCTCTGCACGCAAAGAGTACTCATCAAAAGAATATAAGTTTTCATATCTTAGATAGGGAAGTATTTTGACCAATAACACGCGATGAAAGATGACTATGAATGGTTTCAGCACTATATGTTAAAACTTTGACATAAATATGCTATAAACACATGATCTAGAATTTTTCCCTGAAAGGGAAACCTGCTTCAATTTTCTTTTTACGTATTATATAATATTTCAATAATTTTAAGGACGATTGTCATCAATTTTTCTCTCGCAGTCTCGATTTTTATTGAAATGGAGAAGCAGTTTTATGCTAGCAGCGTCGCGTCGTAGAATCAGCGTATCTTTGGCAGCATGTTATCAATAGTACTGCTCTCTGTGTTCGTGCTGAAATTAATATTTTCGTAATTGCCGATCGAGAATTGAATCAGCTATACACCTAGGCTTATTACGATTCTGAAACCGATACAAAAAAAAATTTAATATGGTTCACAAACAATATTCCAAATCTTTGTCTTGTGAACCATCCTGACTACGCGACGCGACGATCAATTCGATCCTGACCACTTTGACGAATTAGCCAAGCTTCTGCGAACACGTTTACGCATTTATGGCATCGACGGCGACGCGACGCCGTCTTCAAACCGCTTATATTTTTATGCAGACCATCGTCTCTGATGAACAGATTCATTGAACTATTTTTCCAATAAAAACATACCTATATCAAGCTGTAATATCCATTTACCTGCGTAATATACCTTCATGAAAAAAAAATAGAAGCAATGTATCGATTTAACGAGTATCGGGGCATCGAGCAACCGAATCTTCCCGAAGAAGATTTTTTTTTTTTTCCGTACCCGTGTAGGGTAAACAACTGAAACGTTGAATGACTGTGTATAACTTTTCGTATTAGATAGATACACCGATGCGATACGATGGTAGGTAACAACTGTCGCGCAACGGTAAACGTAAACGTAATTACCCATAACGACGAAACTGTTAAATTCAAAGGTAAAAATAAAGTAAAAAAAAAAACAATTTCAACATTTCGTCCGGCTTTAGTTGTTTAGAAGTTAACAAAGCGTTTAATCAATTCAATATAATATGAGAGCTGCTGCATGAAGTTGATAGTTGGTCACAAGAACGAACGAACAACGAAGCCATATCGCTTTAATTACGCCTGGCATGCGTTAAACTTCGACATCGCCATTGCCATCGACATCGACATCGCTGAAACTGGTAGCCATCGCGTATTTCCACAGCTCTGCAAAATAAATAAGTACGAAAAAAAGAACCATCGCATCGTCAGCTTCCATAACGCATCGCGAATGAAACAAAATACCTTTATAGATACCTACGGATACCAGTGGATTGGCGAAAAAGTGAGTTAGCATTCGCTTGTACCAGTACAATATTTTCAGTTGCAGTTGAATGGCATGGCATGAGATGAATAGGTATTGCAGAGTCTGCAGTTGGAGCCACGCGTCCATATACTCACGCTCAGGACTCAACGCTTTTCTTATACGTGCCTATTCCAGTTACCAGCTCATCATTGGGTGGTTATTTTGAGACGTTTGCTGCTTTGCGTGCGTTTTTCATCGTGTTTAGTGTCGTATACGTGTACGATAAGAGTACACGGTGAAAAGCCTCCTCCTCCTCTGTATGGTACTCACACAGATAAATAGAGGTACCTAGCTAAGCGCGAATCGCGTGTCTATCCATAACGCTTTCACCAATGCCATATCTTTCTCCGTTTTTGGTCATTAACAACGCACAGCCTAAGTATATAGTAAATATATGTATAATATGGTGGCAATGACGCGGTAGTGTGCGACCGGCGTGCCGTGTAAATCTTTGTGCAGCTCACAAATAGCGATTAAACAGCAGAGATAAGACCGTTGCCGCGATGTTTACTACCAAAAAGAGGAGGACCCGTCTACCAAATACAGACTCCGTGTACCTCTGTATCTGCTTGTACATAGCCCAGGTACGCGCATATTAAATGTACTTACGTACTGGTGGGTACGCTACACAAGTGCATAATGAATAGTGTATTGTTTAGTGGCCTGTATACGTAGAGACGTAGGTACCACCACGAGGAGCTACCATCATCGACGACGGACTCGGCCCATTACTAAATTATTCGGTTTCATGTAAATCAGCATAAATAATACGTACTACGATCTTTCTACTACGTGTACATACCTAGCTATTATTTCTCATCTAACTTGACTCTCTTTTCTCTTCTTATCATTATCGCATAGTCTTACGAGCCTATGCACCTATTCGCATCGTATCGCACAGCGATCATTTTATAGGCATAGGGTAGACAAGAAAATAGACGTACTGCAGTGATTATCGCAAAATAGGTCTATCTTGTAGGGTAGTACTTGCTCGTTCCCCTTTCTTTTCCATCAGTCAAAACAAAGTTTCGTTTATCAGTTGGTACTACTTTTATAGCTCGATATTCTGTGTCATATTATCAATGAAAAACAGACTGTTACAGTCTATCAACCTATGTCGAATGAAGAAGAGATGTTCGAAGAATAAATTTAGCTTGGGTATCTGTTTTCCCCACCTTCCCCTACCCAGAGGACTCATCTATCTTTCTAAGGAGTACCCCTATCTCCTCACATATAGCCGGTATCGAAAAATTTCTCAAATAAAATTTGTAGCTTGAAGTATTTGGTATATTTCGAGTTATGTGCCAAATTTCGATCAGACCACTCCCCTCCCTCCTATTTCACAAAATATCCGTAAAAAATAACCGAAAATGGATTTTTTTAATTTTAAGTACGTTGAAATTAACTGACATGCAATCATACTCAATAGAATAAAAGTTGTCCAGAATTACAAAGAGAGTACATAAATACTCGAAATTTAGCATCACTTCAATCTCTATCAGCATTAGAACGCTTCTCTCACCCCTTTATCACTTATGATGGTTGAATAATGGCAAGTGCGTTTCAAACAAACTCCCATAATTTAGTAATGTAATTATGAAATTTGGTATTTTTAATAGCGGAGATGTGTGAACATTTTCTAGATCGAGTATCTCACGTAGGGGGGGTGGAGGATGAGACTTTTAGCTTCCTCTTTTGGAATCGATTTCATGTAAATCGATCTCGTAGAACACGAACATCGTATTACTTTTAAGCTCCTATGACGAGTAGTGTTCCAAATTCGAAATTGAAGGACTAAAAATGCGAATCTTTGGGAGTTTACTGTAGCTGGATATTGGGAGGTAAGGTGCTCAAAAATGGATGCATAAGTCTAATTTCACTTTTACTTTCCAAATATGGTATTTAAAGAGTCTTTACTAATAATGGTTAAGAGTGGCCCCCGACTCAAAATCAATCAACTTGAGCCAAATTGTTAGTTATACTCTAAAAACGTCCAAAACAATTTTTGACTCCTTACACCCACCCCTTCTGGAATTATCGCCCTCCAAATGTCGAAATTTCAACATTCTATATTTTTTGAAGGCCCCGGTAAAAACTTGCGAAATTTTCCCACATTATACATCTTGCTGAGTACTATGGCTGAAAATTTTTTCATCATCTTTGTTATGTGGTCATCTATCACACATATAGTTTTGAAGTTCAGAAATTGATTGCAACATGCTCAAAAAAAAAATCAAAACCTAAAAAAACACATTTTCCGCCAGTTTTTCATATAATTAATAAGGGAGGTATCCCAACTCAAAGCAATATTTCGCCTCAATACATGAATAAATTGAAAGTACATATCAAAAGGTGTATTTCTTGAATTTTGGCGAATTTTTTAAATTTCAAAATTATCTCATTGTTCTGTAAATCACGAAAATTAGATCTGATGTACGAAAAAATCTAAAATTTGGTACATAGTACATACCCTATTTTTGACCTCCCAAATTGATTGAAAACGGTTTTGAGTTGTACAATTTTTTCGGAAGCTTTTGATCATTACATGCGACGTAACTAACAAAAATGTAAAAAAATTTCCTCAGAAAATGATGCTTTAATCGATCAAATAGGCCACCAGTATGGGTAACACGAGATTTTCGATGCTGATCTTCATAGGTACCATTTTTATGAACTGTTCTCCAGCAGTGCAAAAATGTAAAATTTCTGTGAAGACTACTAAACGTCTCGAAACCGCTTTCAATCGATTTGTGAGGTCGAAAGTAGGGTATATACCAAATTTCAACTTCTTTTGTTGATCAGATCAAATTTTCGTGGTTTGCAGGACGATGAGATAATTTTGAAATTCGAAAAATTCGCCAAAATTCAAGAAATGCATTTCAGGATTTGAAATTTTGGAAATGAAGTTCTTTGAATATGTACTTTCATTGTATCCATGTATTGAAGCGAAATTTTGCTTTGAGTTGGGATACCTCCCTTATTTATTATAAAAAAGTGGTGAAAAACGTGTTTTTTTTTTGGTTATGATTTTTTTGAGCATGTTGCTTTTAATTTCTGAACCCTTGAAAAATATATGTGATACATGACCACCTAGCAAAGATGATAAAAAATTTCCGGCCATGAGTCAACCCCAAAATTTTTTTGAATTTTTTTTTGAAAATTTCAACATGAAAAAAAATTAGGAAAATGTGAACTGAAAATTTTCAAAACGTTCTTATTCGTAGTACTCAGCAAGATATATAATCTGTGAAAATTTCGAAAGTTTTTACCGTCGCTTTCCAAAGATACGGAGTGTTGACATTTCGATATTTGGGAGGCGATAATTCCAAAATGGATAGGTGTAGGAGGTCAAAAATTACCAAATAAGATGTTTAAATTACCATACGAACATAAGTTTTCGGTGTAGAAGAGAAAAACAGTGTAATACAGTTCTATTTTGAATTTTTAGGTGTTACTTTTATCATAAAATTTTGAAAGTAATACGATATTCGTGTTCTACGAAATTGATTTGTATGAAATTCACACCAAAACTGCAAAAATAATAATATGTGGCAATTCAAGGGGTGACTGCTGGTACTTGGAAGTATTATTCCGATCCTTCTATCATTTTTTTGGGTATTTTCGACGGATATTTTGTGAAATAGGGGGTGGGGGAGTGATCTGACCGAAATTTTGCACACAACTCTAAATATTCTTGATACTTCAGGCTCCGAATTTTATTTGAGAAATTTTTCAACACCGGCTGTGTATGAGGAGATTGGGGTGTTTTTTTAGAAAATGTGACAGGTTCTGAGGGGAAAGGGGTAGGAAAATGGGCAGCTTATTTTTTACCGTTTACGACCATACCGAATGCCAGATGTATAAATTTTTATTGTATTTTATTTTTTGCCAAAACTAAAAATCATTTGATCAGCTTGATACCGACCAGAATCGGCCAAATTTGGTAATTAGGCTTCAGTTGGCGGCGGATTTGATATTCAGAAATGGGGATGACGTCGGGTCAAAATTCAGTTATGCCCAAATTTGGCAAAGGAGGTGCTGAGGGGCTAAGATCGCAAAAAATGTTCGTTTTTAAGCCACTCAATAGGCAATCCAAAGTTGTATAACATATCCAAAAATCTGCCTCTTCGGTCAATTGGGTAGGGAGATATGAAGGCTTTTCACCTTTTTAACTTTGATTAAAGGCTATTCCTGCCCTGTCGTCACTCCAATTTGAGCTGAGAAGTTGAAGTTTGGTATGTAGACTTTGTAGAGGCCATAGATGTGCATTTTGGGGATTTTTACTTTTTCAGCTTCATTGCGTCTCCTTACAGCCCCGGAGTCTGTTTTTTTGGGTCAATTTTTAGCCTGATAGATGTGTTTTGATAGCGAGCAGCCCTATAGCGAAGCGAAAACACGAGCTGTGGTTTCGCTCTTGTGCATGAATAAGGCTGAATTTTTTTTTTTATTTATTTGCTTCCTTATAAGCTTTATAGCAAATACGTACGTCTACGTATACATACGTGCTATAGTATTGAATGTTATATAGAAATGAATGTGGTAAAAAATTAGTTATAGGTACTTACCACAGCATGCTGCACCCCACCCCGTGTCATACCACTTCATTATCTCTTCATTAACTTCGAACTTCGATGATTATTTTTTTCTCTCGTCGGCTTTATCTTATCCGTTTCCTATGATTTACGACAGCATCATCACGCGGTACCAGCGTTATCGTTGAAGATTTTTCTTATATTTTGTAAAGTTCTACGTCATCGTATAGAGTGGTTAGGAACGTACATCTGTGTAAGCAACAGGCTCTGTAGGTGTTATGTACAGAATACAGATATATGTTGTGTGGCCTTTGAAATTGTCTCAAGGTATGGTGATGATGATGATGATGATGCGTAAGGAAACGCAAAGTCCCAAACATTTTTTGGACCTATTCATAAGACCTTAAAATGAACTTTGAAATTCCTATTGGTGAAGGGGGTGAGGTTGAAGGGTGCTCATTTTGAGTTGGTGACTCGAAAAAATATTCTCATGTTATTAAATATATATCTTACACTTTTTAGAATTTTTTCAAATTTTTTTTGGTTAGTGGCCCCTTTTGTAGTATTAAAAAATCGTCTCATTTGGTCAAAAACAAACGTTTAACAAAGAATAAAAAACATTTTTTTAACGCTGTAGAGAGAACTACGTCTTAAAAAGTTTTGAAAAAACTCTTAAGATATGTAACAAACTCTTAGTAACACGAGAAAATTGTTTCCTGTTGCCAGCTCAAATATGGGATCCTACAACTCCTTCTCGTACGTGTTCGAAGTATATTTCAATGTTATATTTATGGTCGGAAAAATTTGAAAAAATTATGTAATACTCCTCCTAAGAGCTACCACTTTCGTTCTATGTTTTGAAAAAATTGGTTGAAAACTCATCGAGAAGTGAAATTCACTTCACCCTTTCCTCCCTCCCCGTTAATCAAAAGTTATACAATTTTGGGGACCAGTGACGGAAGGAGGGCGTAAGCCTTCCTCCTGCAAGTTTTTCTCAACGTAAGTCATTTTCACGCGCGAAAAAACGATAAAATTCAGCATTTAGAGTTTACAAAGGAACCTTCTCAAATGTTTGGATCCACTTTGAACGAAACCAAGCTAGATGAAAACAGCATGTCCCAAATCCTTCAGAACCAAATTTTCAACTGCTGAAGTTCATTTTTGGATTTTTGGTGAATTTTTGATGAAGCTGTAATGGGGAAAATTAGGCTTCCACTTAATATTGGAAATTGAAAAATTGAATGCACTTAGACATTTATTCAACAAAACCATGTTCGCTGCCTAACCTTGTGCTGGCGATTCGATATAATATAAAATTTTACAAAAATTCTGTAGCCTCCAGCAAAAAATTCATTCCTTCAGGATTTAAAAAAAAAGCTTTAGAACGGCCGGATACGTACTTCAGCTTCTGAAAATTTTATTCTAGCTTATTGGCATCTATCCCAAGATTGAGATAGTTTTTTCGTTAGAATTTCCAGCCAGACAATTCATAAAAGTTTTTTTCTGTCCATTTGAAATTAGAAAAATAAAGAATAAATTGAAAAAAAAAAAAACATTGCAAAACGATGCTTTTTCAGCCTGATTTTCGTATCGCTTTGCGCAGTTTTTTTCGCAATCAGCATTGCGGATGGGAATGGTTCAATGAGGCTAGCAAGTAAAAATCCTCAAGAGGCACATCTAGGGTACTTATTGACTGTACATACCTAATTTCAACTTCCTAGATCAATTTGGAGGGGAATTATGCGAAGAACAATTTCAAAAAAAAAAAAAAAAAATGAAAAACTACCAAAAAACCACATATTTGGAGCTGTAAGGGGGTGTAATGGAGCTGAAAAGTCGAGACCCTCAAAAGGTACATTTAGAATTTCTCCCGAATGTACATGCCAAATTTCAGCTTCCTAGCTCAGAAGAGAGTTACGCGAGGAACAAACTTTAAAAACTTAAAAAATGAGAAAACCTGATCAAAAAAACTACTATTCCAGGTTCGTGAAGGGGTGGGTGCAATGGAGCTGGAAAGTTGGGACTCTCAAAAGGCACACCTAAGGCCTCTTCTGAATGTACATACGAAATTTCAACTTCCTAGCTTATTTTGGTGGGGAGATAGGGGAGGAACAGTCTTTTTTCAAGATCAAAAAAGGGGAGTAACCCTCATTTCTCCCCTCCCAATTGACTTAGGAGGTTGTTTTTTGGATATGTTATACAACTTTGGATTCTCCATCGATTGACTCAAAAAGGAATAATTTTTGTGTTTTTGACCCTTCAGCACCTCCTCCCCAAAATGGGGCAAAACTGAATTTTGACCCAAGGTCATCCCCACTCATTTATATTTGATCCGCCGCCAAACTGAACCGATTGACCGAATTTGAGCGATTTTGGTCAGTATCGAGCAGAGTAAATGATTCCAACGTTTGAAAAAAAAAATGAAAAATAGAAAGGTAAAAAGATGAAAATAAACATCTGACATGGCCAAAAATTATCACAATGGTCTTCTAAAATACCAGAACAGATTTTGTTGTTATTCCCTCCCCTCCCCCACCTCTCTCTAATGTTGGTTTTCATTAGCAATATGACATAGAAAATCAGGCTAAAAATGTCCAATTGGAGAACACGTAATCGTTTTTCAACGAAAGTTAGTGTAGTCTCTAATAATGATCACCCAAGTCGGTCTATTGCATTTCCAAAGCTTTCTGTAGCCTCCAGTAAGAATTTCATTTTCTCCAGCATTTTTAAAATGCTCTAAAACGGTCAAATATGAACTAGGTACAACAGCTGAAAATTTTATCCCAGTCTAATGGCACCTGCTCTAATAGATTGACCTAGTTTTTCTAGAATTTCCAGCCAGACAGTCGGAAAATTATTTTAGTTTCAGTTAGTGAATGTATTAATATCGTCAAAAAACCTTTTTTGCAACTTTCCAGCCGAAAATTTCAAGAAAACTATCTTAATCTGTTCAAATAGATGCCCATACGGTAGGATAAAATTTTAAAAACTGCTGAAATTTAATGACCGAACGTTCCAGAGCATTTTAAAAATCCTAGAGTGGATGAATGTTTTGCTCAAGCTTTCTCTAATTTCTGTCAAATTTAATTCATCGAATCGTGAATTCCAGGTTTGCCATATGCTGAAAATTTGGTTGCCGGGGTTTTGGGACATGCTATTTCCATCTAGCTTGGTTTCGTTCAATTCGGAGCTGTATAATAAGGAAGGTTGGCTCCCTCGTTAGAAATGGGCCAAAGTACTAATTTTTGCGACCACTTAATTGTCAATTTTTTGGCAAAGTGTTTGTCCTGGATTTTTAAAAGATAAACATGTTAGTAAAACACTCCCCTCCCTTCCCACATCAATCGGGAATTTTTACTCCTCTGGAAGAGAGTATGTTTCTTCTAAGGTATAATTTTTAAAGAAGACTCATTATAATGCATTCCACCTGTGATGGTTGCATTTATTTCCCTTCGTTCATGAGAAGAAGCATTGAATTAGGATAGATCTTGAAGAGTAAAATTTTTAAAATAATTTCCAAACTGTAGATTTTAAGCTTCGTTTATACGATGTAAAATAATATATCATGTATTGGTATATGGAAACAGAGAGGTAGGTATAATCGAATCGTAAAAGAGTGCGAACACAGTAGCAGCAACAAAAACAACAACGTGGTAATAAAAAAAAAAAAAAAAAATGCATCCATCCAATGACAAATCAAGGTTCGAGTTTCGCCTCGCACCGACCGACGTTGTAATGGTAATTAAACTAAGTAATCAAGATGTAGGTAAAGGATAATGGGCGATAATTCGATTATGTACAGTTGGTCGCGGTGTACGTTACTCTTGGTATGTCGGCGGCATCGCGGTATACTCACATAGAAAAGAGCCATAACAACATATACGTACGAGGTACTCAGCAACCTAGCTACCTAGCTACCTACCTTCGTCGTATATGTATTTGTAAATATTGCAGCCAGACCTGTGTTGTGTATGGATATGATAAGCACCTAAATAGGTATATGCGAAATGCTGAAATACATAGTACCCTTGTGTGCATATTGTAATATTGGATCTTGTACGAAAAGAAGATCGGTGCAGGTATATGTGTGCATTAAATAATGAAATTATATTCTCGAACATGGCGAGAAATTTAATTGGAGTAAAATCGTATAATGTAATACCCAGCGAGCTTCAGGTATACACGAATGATGATGCTGTGAGAGAGTATAGAAAAGTGTACATACAAAAGTGGAAGTATCTAGATGTTGGTGCGTAGGTGGAAGAGAGGAGGTACTAGCGTAGCGTAGATATTACAGCGAATTTTTGAGAGCCACAGATGAAGTGCCCAACGATACACCTAACCTAACTACCAATCCTGGTGTAATTTTATGTAGACCTGCTACAGTCGAACAGATGGTACCTCTACCTGTACGTGTACATTTGTGCTTACACGTTGACTGTATAGGTACTTCATAAACATTATATACGTATTCGAAGAGACAGACCAGAGAAATAATAACGTTTATTTTCGAAATGTGCGAGACTAGCCATAGAGATACACACGTACACATACGTACAGGTCCATTCCATAGCTGGAGTTAGGTTACAAGTGTGTATACAGCGAAAATACTCTGGTATGGTGCAAACGTTGGTAGTATAGGTACTAGCTAGGTAATGGCTATGGATGGTACAATAATATACGATTGAATACACGATCAAAGGCTATACGGTGATGTTCTTTTGATGGCTTTTTGAAAATACATCAAATGATTATTTAATGTCGGATGGTATCCCCTAATAGCGAAGCACTTCGCTGTTCTATGGTAAATTACCTTTATTATGCTTTTCAAATGTTTTCCGAATCGCCGAATAGAAATAAAAAATAGAAAACTTTTTAGCTGAATCAAAAAAGGCTACTACGGTTACGCCCTGCTTTTGAAAAGGTGAAACGAGAAACGATGGTCGTCGCTTTTATGTTTATTTCTGCACAACAAAAAGCGAGCTGCTACTACTACCAACACTACTACTACTACTACTACAACTACAACAACGTAGGTACTTTTCTTTTTACTTCGATCGCAACATGTTCCTCTTCTTCTTTTTTTTTTTTTCTTTTTTTCAGCACATTTTATTTTTAGCAAGTTTGTGTGTTTTTTTTTCCTAGCTCGGATCTCGGAGGCGGCGCGCTTGGTCTTTTTTTTTTGCCCCGATTCGGACGCGCGCCACCTACGCGTTCGGAAATCGCTGCCGCCGTGAAATAGCAATTAGACGAAATGAGTTTTCATCGTCGACTTATTTCATCTTTTCAACGGTTTGTTTTCGTTTGGTCGGCGTTTTTTTTCTTCTTCTTCTTCTGCTTTCCTCCGCTTTTTTCTTACTTCGTTCGCTGTATACGCGAGTAGCAGATTTTCTATCTTCGATTCGAGAGCGCTTTTTTTTTTCTTATTTGGTTTTTTTTTTTTCTGCTTTATTTCGTTCGTTCTTTCTTTGCGATAGTCGGTCTCGGAAGTTTATATCAAAGATGAAGACGAACAAGGGTCAAGAGTGTAACTTTTCCAACGGATAACCTTACCAGATTGAGTGGCAGTTGTAGATTAATTGAGCATGTATATCAAAAGCGATGTGTATATATCGAGTGTATTATATAAGGGATGAGAAAATAGTGCTGGAGAGATAGAGTGACGTATCTTCTATTTATGCCAATACGTGTAAAAATTACGTAATTAAAGGTGAGAAATGTTTTGAAGATTGATTAAGTGTTGATGTGTGTGTGTGTGATATGAGATCTCGTTCGATTGGTGGTATTTTTTTTTTGTAAGGGAAAAAGTTGTGTGCAGATTGGACAACTGGAATTTCATATCGTATTTCTTAATCTTCTATGATTTTCGCTGGAAAATATTTTCAATTTTTTGAGAAATCATTGGTGTACAATTATGCACTTTTTCAGCTTAAAAAATCGAACTCTGTGGTCTGTGTCCATCGTTATGAAAGTCCTGAAGAAAAAGAAGAAAAATCATCGTGAAGCGATGCTTTTTTCTTAATCAATATTCCGGGTAGGAAGGGTTCCATGAAGCTGAAACGTATAAATCGCCAAAAGGCACATCGAGAACTCTACTAAATGTACATACCTAAGGAAGAAACTCAAAAAATTGACCAAAAATCCACATATTTGAGACTGTGAGGGGATGCAATGGGGCTGAAAAGTTGGGACACCCAGGGTCCCTGTAACTAAATGTACATACCAAATTTCAGCTTTCTAGCTCTGTTTTGAGGAGAATTATGCAAATAACAAACTGGAAAAATAGGAAAACCCGACCAAAAAACCATATATTTGGAGCTGTGAGGGGGTGTAGTGGGGTTAAAAAAGTCGAAACACCCAAAATACACATCTATAGTCCCTACTAAATGTGCATACCAAATTTCAGCTTCCTAGCTCTATTTGGAGAAGAGTTATGCGAGGAACAAACTCAAAAAATGACTTACATAAAAAACCTGACCAAAAAATCGCATTTCTGGGGCTGTAAGGGGGTGCAATGGGGCTAAAAACTCGCAAACCCCAAAAGGCACACCTTGGACTCCAACTAAATGCACACACAAATTTCAACTTTCTTAGCTCTATTTGATGGGGAAATAGGGTTGGAACGGCCCTTTTCCAAGCTGAAAAAGTGGGAAAACTCCCCATATCTTCCCTCCGAATTGACTTAGGAGGTTGATTTTTAGATATGTTACACAATTTTTCATTCTCTATCAATTGGTTTAAAAAAGGAAATTTTTAGCGTTTTTGACCAATCAGCTCCCCCTCCCTTAAATTGGGGCATCACTGAATTTTAACCCAAGTTCATCCCTACTAATATATATATATGTAAGCCACTGCCAAATTGAGGCGATTGACCGAATTGAAGCGATTTTGGTCAGTATAGAGCAGAATAAATAATTTTAATGTTCTTGAGAAAAAAAAAATATATAAATAAAAATAAATATCTGACATGACCAAAAATTGTCTTAATAGTCTTCCAGGCCCCCAAAACGGATTTAATTGGTATTTTCCCCCTCAACCGTCGTTAGTCGATAGACTACAAAAGCTTAGGTTTCATTGACAATATGGCATAGAAAATCAAGCTAAAAAGTCCATTTCGATTCAAACGAACGAAAAACAGGTCTAAATATCCCTCGAGTGGCCTGCACCCCCGAACTATCTCGACCTACCTGGATTTTCTCAGTGTCCCCATCCAACTTCGATTCAGCAGCTTCAGATTGTTCGAAAGAAAAACAAGCCCAAAAGACTGATTTAAAATGCATAAAAGGGGCAAAGGTCGGCCGTTCATGGTCAACTATTTGATTGTCCACAGTTCACCGTCAACTGTTGATGGATCTGGACCATCAACAGTTGACAGTCCAAATCGTGATGGTACAGATGTTGATGGTAGACTATTGATGGTCAATTCTTGATGGACCTTTGACAAAAAAGTTGAGCGGTATAAAAAAATTCCAAATAACATCACAGATTAAATTTGGACTTATGATGGAGCAGGAGGAGTAAAATACTTACTTAGCAGTTGATGGCCATCAACAGACTATCATGAGTTGACCAACAATAGTTAACCATCAACATCCGCACCATCAAGATTTGGATTATCATCTCTTGATGGTCCAGACCCATCAACAATTGATGACCAACTGTACGATGTCAATAGTGGACCATCAAGAACCGAACTGTCAACATGGATCATCAACAGTTAGTTGGCCATCAATGTACGGACTATCAACAGCAGAATAGTGGACCATCAGTATCAATACTATCAACATTCAGGCCATCAAAATATAAATAATCCTGATTTTGATGGTCTGCTGTTGATGATCAACTTTTGACAGTCCACTATTGACGCTAAAGTTGATTACACAAATTTGTAGAATACGCTATTAAATATCTTTTGATATTATAAAAATAATGTTTTTAATCTTCAAAAACTGCATTTTTGAGGATATTTGAGTCATTTGCACAAGTTTTTGGACTTGATATTTCTATTTTCTATATAAAGTCAATCTTTGGGCTTGGAGGGGGTAGAGAGGGAGTTGTGTGTTTCTGTTGACTCTCTCCCTCTCCTCCCACTCCCTTGTCCCATCCATCCGATGTCTAAATTCAAAAAAATTGTGTGCATTATTCAAATATTTCCAACAATTGAGTTTTTCTTTTTTTGAAAAAGAAAGGTATTTTTTCGAAATGTTTCGTCCTTTTTTCGCTTAGGCATGCCTATTCTTTAATGCAAAACTATTAAAGCATTAAATTTTAGTATTTGTGGGCATTGAAAATTCAAATCCAGCTCTGAAATGGTCTGTTGAACCAGAATAATGAGATTAAAAAAAAAAATCTGAACCTTTATTCATCAAATTTTAGCAAATTTGATCCGTATATAACTCGCTTAAAATTGAGCAAAACAGCACCCCTATTCTCCTTCCCTTCGGGTGGCGTGCCTAAAGGGAGGGGAGATTACTAGGGCTATAGCCTCCTCCCCTTAGGTGTGAAAAAATTGATTTTTTTTTTACATTTACAATGAATTTAATGCCCAAATTGTTGAAAAAAAATTCGAATCCTCAACTCCAAAAAATGCACTTTTTGTGGCTTAAAACAATATTTTTTTTTTTTTTTGCCATCGCTGCACTGGGAACTTCAACTTTAGCCGCCGCCCCCCCCCCACACACACACACACTAAAAAAATCTTCCGGATGCGCTTATATTTATTTTCTTAGATATTAAGCAACATTTTTCCTTTCAATATTCTAGTTATCCTTTTTTTTTCAGAGTAGGTGCTGGGTATTTATTTATCCTTAAAATAAAAATTTCCTAATACTATACCTATTATTGAGTCAATTTATAGACCTAGAATTCCACCTTGTATTGCGTAGCTTCGAATAAAAACAAAATTTAAGCGAACCGGAATTAAAATTTTTCTCACAATTTTCTTTTTATGTGCTTGACTTTACATTTTTGTTCATATAAGCAACTATATACTTACTTATTACGTAGAAGACGTATTTACTCGTACAAAATTCATAAAAATGTCCAATTATGTAACATCACATCGTATAGTATATTTTTGACCAAAATTACTTCCTGGTCGCAATTTTCACGTCAATTAAATTTTTTTACTTTTTTTTTTTTTGGTTTTCAAATTGTCCTACGTGTGTAGCCGTGCACTGAATAGCTTAGTTATTTGAACACCGGCGAATAAATTAAGCTCGAGACTATTTCCGTACGACGAAGGTACCTAGCTGACTTACGTAGTACGTAATTTTGTTTCGCGAATTAATGTAAAAGTCACGAGATACTACTTATTTGTGTGGTGCATGATGGGCTCGTCGACTCGTGAAGAATTTTTTTTTTCATCACCGTAGGTACTTGTATGTATAAGTACTAAGTACAATACATTGTCACATTTTTAATGACCATTCGAAGGTGTATTAATTAGAGCTGCAGTCTTGACGCGGTTACTCCTTTTACACGTTACTATGTGATTCTACTAATTACAGGGTTATATATGTAGGTATTATACTGCAAAGAGCAGGAATGAATGGATGTAGGTACTAGATAGGTAGGTAGGTAGGTAGGTGCCTCTTTGGTTACATTGCATACGAAACGAACCAACAAAAAAACAAAAGCAAAAAAAAAAAATAGTTAAAATAACAACACGTTCGCGGATATTTGACAAAGGAATTAATAAGCTTTATTAATAATGGAACCAGTTCGTTTACGGTAATTGCAATCGGTGGATGGAGGGCCATACTTTCGGTTAATTATTATTTTTTTTTTTCCTTTCCGAGGGTCGAGGCGATGTGATGCGACGGTGCGGTGTAGTACATCGCGCCGCGCCGGACTAAGGAATGATAGCGATGAGTAAGAAAGAGATAGCCATAGAGAAAGACGTAATAAAAGTAATTATTATCGTAGCACATGTCATGCTTTGGAGGACATTGTGAGAAGTCGCCTGAGAATGAAAACTCCGTTGCTGTTGTTGTTGTTGTTGTGGTTGTTGTTAGTTACTATGCATATATATATATACCTCCTGTCTATGGTGTAGGTATTCGCCAACAAACAAAGATGAGATCTTAGCCTCCAAAATACGGTGTACGGCCCCGACGACCAAGACGACGACGTCGACGACGTAGGTGCGCGGACTAATTTTCATATAATTAAATACACTTTAATAAAGGTCGTAATTTCCGTCAAAAAACTCGCAAGTATATAACGAAAACGCCAAAAGAAAAACTAATTACCCTTATAAATATTCAATTAGTTTTCATTAGAAATAAAAACAGTACATCGAACACCGTCCGTAGTCGTCGTCGTCACGTTTACACGGATACACCTCTTGAGAGAGGTTTGCTTTTTCTTTGATGTTCTCGATGGTGTCCTCCATATGTTTACCGTACGTACCTATATATACCTGTACGTTGAGCTTGGTTGTAGCTATGTCGATGGGCAGGAGTTTTACATGGTCGTTGATGTAATTGGATACTTACCTAATACCTACCTACCTACCTACCTACCTATCTGTACTAATCTCGTACATCGGTTTGTGTCGTGCGATAAAGTGTGCAAATTTGTATGCAATTACGAGTACTATGTAGTTATTTATTTCTATATAATTTTGGTGATGTTTTGAGGTGGAGCCTATGCCCTTTTTGAGTTGTTTTGTTCTTATTAGTTCCATTCTTTTGAAGAGAAAAGGTATTTTTGTGTATGATTGTCTCATATCTTTAAAACTAAAAACGATTAATGGAATATATGTATACCGTTTGCTAGTTAAATGCCTGGTTTTGGTTGTCATGTTGTCAAATTTAAAAATCTCAAAATTACAAAAATTCCTAAAAAGTTCAATATTGAGCTGGTATGAAAATTCATCCAGGAGTCTTAACGGTCTTGATAAGTCAAGTTTTTTTACTAATTTACTTTAGTGAGCATTTCCTCTCGCTTTGATTTAACGTAAATTTCAAAAAGATGAGTTTTGTTATTTAATTCTGTTTGTTTTTAATCAGATTTTCTTTGTCATATTGCTAATGAAAACGAGGGTATTACCGACTATCGACCTAAGGCAAACGGAGAGGGAAATATCAATGAAATACCTTTTGGCGTCCTAGAGGACTATTGAGGCCATTTTTGGCCATGTTAGATATTGATCCCTCTTTTTTAATTTTTTTTAATTTTTCATTTGTTTTACTTTTTAATTTTTTAATTTTTAATTTTTTTACTTTTTTCTATTTTTCATGCATTTTATTTTTTTTAAGTTTTAATTTTTTCAATTTTTAGTTTTTTTTAGTTTGTTTTTTCATTTTTTATTTCTCAGTTTTTCATTTTTTTTAATATTTCTGTTTTCTATTTTTTTCTTTTTTTCATTTTTCATTTTTACCTTTTTTTATTTTTTTATTTTCTATTCATTTATTTTTTTTAATGAAAAAAATTTTTCCCTTCAAGACTGAGATAATTTGTTCAGCTCGATACCGACCAAAATCTGACAAGTTTGAGCAATGGGCTAGATTTTGCGGCAGATTTGATATTGTGATGGATACGTCTAAGGGCTGGCGGTCATTTTCTGGAAATGTGACATTTTTCATGGAAAATTTTTGATGTTTGAATTGAAGTTTTTGATAAAAAATTGTGATGATAGATGATTGTATAGTTTTCATTTTGCTGTGCAATAATAAAACAATGTCAAAATGGATTGAAGAGATAAGTTCTTGATTCGAAATTTTTGATCAAAACCTCGCGATGAAAGATGATTAGGAATGACTTTTGCACTTTATATTAAAATGTTAACGTAGATGTTAATTAAAAAAATTGAAAAATTAAAAATCGAAAAAATTGAGATTGAAGCGAAAAAATTGTTGTATATTGAATAAATGAATAAAAATCAACAAAAATTATAAAATGAAAAACTAAAAAGTAAAAAAAATAAAAAAAAATTGAAAATCAATAAATAAAAAATTTTAAATAATAAAAAAAGTTGAAAACAATGAAAGATTGAAAAAAATTAAAAATTAAAATGTGTAAAGAATGAAAAAAACTAGAAAATAGGAAAGTTTTTGATCAATAACTCGCAATGAAAGATGGCTATGAATGACTTTTGCATTTTATGTTGAAATGTTGACGTAGATGTCCAATTAAAAAAATTGAAAAATGAAAAAATGAAGAAACGAAAAAAAATTAAGGCTGAAGCGAAGAAAAAAATTGTTACATCGTAGATGAATAAATAGATAAATAAATAAATAAATTAATTAATTAATTAATTCATAAAAAATTGAAAATAACAAAAATTATAAAATGATAAAATTGAAAAATAAAATAATGAAAAAATTAAAAAACGAAAAAAGTCAAGTTGAAGCAAAAAAAATTATTGCATAGTGCATAAATAAAAAAAAATTAAAAAATTAAAAAAAGTGAAAAATGAAAAAAACTAAAAAGTAGAAAAGTTTTTCGATTTCAAATGTTAAAATGGTGTAAAGTGGAGAGTAAACGTTTTTGATTTGAAGTTTTTAATCAAAAACTCGCGATGAAAGATGATTATGAATAATTTTTGCTTTCATGTTAACATTTTGGCATGGATAAGTCTTACGAAGAAACCTCACAAAGTGCTAGGCGCTGATTCGGCTGATACTACGCCTGCAAGTAGAACATTATGCAGCCACTTCCATAATATCTCATACTTGCAGTAATAATGTTTAGTGAAACATCTGCCAAAACTTTACTACGGGCAGTACTCGTTAAGACAAACAAAAAGAACTTATTATGAAAATTTGTCTATCATGTAAATTGAAGGAGCTGGGATTTTTTGTTTTTGCGTACGTTTTTGCTAAAATGATCGTAGCTCCTTCAGGTTACTCGATAGGCAAATTTTTGTAATTACTTTTTTGCTCGTTTTAACGAGTGCTATCCCTAGCGCAGTGTTGGCATACGTTTCACTGAACATTAGTACTGCATGTATGAACAATTCTTTGCATTATTAACACTGTTTTTGAAAACTAGGCCCATATCAGTAAAAATTCTATAGGCCATGGAAGTAGTGGCACACCTTTTTTACTTGCGTCATGTGATGGAACAAGGTGTAACTAAGCCAAGCCTTTTGCTCATCAAATTTTGTTCTAAAAATAGTTCAGACCAAGACGAACAAAAAAGCTTTATGGATCAATTTCGTGCATTGCATTTGGAATGAGATAAAAATTCCTAAAAAGTTTTAATTTTTTAAATTTTCGAAAAATCAAAAATTGGGTTAGTGCGAAAATTAAAGCATTCTAAGAATACTTATGACTAGCTGAACCAAAAAGGTTATATAAATAAACTTTGTGAATGGCATCCGAAATTGGATATGAATTTTTGAAAAATGTTGAACTGAAAATATCAATTTTTTGAGATACCTTTTCAAAAATTTGTATCTCTTTTCGAGTGCAAATTACAAAATTAGTCCATATAATTTCTTTTATTCTCATTGGTGCCTACTATTCTTAGAATTCTTCAATTTTCGTATGGACTTAATTTTTGATAATTTTTTGAAATTTTGTCATCTTGAAATTTCAAAATTTTTCATGTATTCTTATCTCATTTCAAGTGTAATCTACGAAATTGGTCCATGTAACATTATTTGTTCATCTGGCTTATCACTATTTTTAGTATACATAAATTTTCATATCAGCTTATTACTGTTTTTTTTGCGAATTTTTGAAATTTCGAGGTATTCATATTTGGCAGGCCTGTAATTCCAAAGCCAGGATTTGGTCTAGCAAATGGTATACGTTTCACTACTTGATCCCTGATGAGAAAAAGTATGCAAATCCTCGAATCGATCTGTATTCGACACTTCTGACCAGTTCCTTCTGAGATACAGGTGCATTTTGTTACTATGTTACATAAGAATCCGACAAGTATCGAGTATAAGGATGTACACGATAATTCAATCCTTCCATTATCGATTCTAACCCCCCCCCCCCCCCCCCCCCCCCCCCCCCTTCGCCGTATAAATTTGAAGCAAACATCAGATAGATACCCATTAGATTGATATTTAAATACGAACACATCGCTGAGCTCGAAATATATGTGTATAACGAATGCGAGCTATAAGAACTTACACCTTGTAAAAGATCCTTCTATATTTTTTTTATCGCAGGAACTTGTCCAGCGGTCGCTTTATGGTAGAACAGGCACACGGCTCTTGTACACTTTTTAAATTACTCACCAGTTCATCCACAAGTCGTCGCCAGCGTATATATTCGGTCGTCCTCAGCTTGATCGTTATCTCGGTCATTATTACTTCATTATCTTTTATCCTCTGTGTTCTGTCATCCGTACGGTAGCATCGCGCATATTTTTACGACTTTGGTGCTCTTATTTTATCATAATTTTTTTTTTTTTTTATTTTATTTTTTCGACTCTATTATTTTACGTAGGTACATAGCTTTAGGTGGAGGTACGTAGAGACCTACGTTGGTTATATTATGGTAAGCAGCACGTACATATATGTAGATGTGACTTACTTACCGTACGTACCTAGCTAGACATACCACGTACAATGACAGCAGGTATTATTTAATATTCGTCATCGTAGCGGTTTTTTTTTCTATAATTCTCACCTTCCTGCGTTCTGTCGTTGGTAGGCGAGGGTAATAGAGAAGTCGACGACTTTTATAATGAATGTATATGTGATAAGATGATGTTATCGATAACGTTTGAATTTTTTTTTTCACTGGTAAAATATCCGTTTGTACTGTAAAGTTCTCGAAATTGTATATTTAACACGTGAATACGAAATTTCAAAGGGATGGGCGAGGTAGGTGATATCGAATTCATGTTGAAATTTTTTTTCCAATTTTTACATACATATTGTTGCGATTACAGATGTTCCTTTCGTTTGGTTTGCGTGCTGAATGAGGTATAGAAGTTTCGTAAGCTACGTGTTTTCTAAGATGGATCGATTTTTATTTATTTTTAGAAAATTTACGAGGTCTAGCGGCGAAGAATTTATGCGAATCGACGTCAAAAATATGTGGTTAAAGTTAAATCCGAAAAGAAAAGTTGATGTTGAACATGATACGGCTACAAAAAGCTTGCAGTTTGAAAATTTTTAGAATTTTTTTTTTTATACTTAGCTATGTCTGCGCTCTATTTTGTGGTGTGTGAATTTATCGCATTTGTGACAGTACAGAAGCGCCTTTCCTTTGAAAATTTCTTCGACTTGGAAAAAAATTTGAAAAATAAATTTTTTTTTGTTATTTAGTGCAAGTGATCTAGGTACTTTTGGACGATTGTGAAGATTACGAAAGTGATGAATTTTTTCTACCCTTGTCGTGGCAATTGGTTCTGAAAAAATTTTAAAATTTACGTAATAGGGAGGCATAGACGTTAAAACGTCATAAATTAATTTAGTAGGTCGTGGAAGTCAGGAATTTCATAGTTTTGTAATTTATGTTACGAAAAGGCTCAAGGCGAGAGGAACTAATCCTCGGAATAGGTGATTCCTAAACAAGGTATCTGTATTCATATCAGTATTATGAAAATGACTGAAAGTTTTGTAAAATTTTTTAAAATATCGTCAAAGTTTTTTACATTGAAAAATAACACACAAAATATGAATAAAAGCTTTCTTATGAGGTGAAATCTGTCCTTGACATAGATTTCATTAAATTTGGTGAAAAAAAATGTTACCAATTTTATACAAAGATGTAAAAATATTTCTCCACGTTCTTGGATTATTTTCTAAAGTTAAAGATTTGAATTTCATTCTAGTTCGTAAATGGTTCAAAACTTGAAGAAATTCGAAATAAATTTTGGAACCTTCCTTTTTTTTTACTAAAAACACAGCAATAATAAGCCTATTTTTAACCAAAATAACAATTTGAGATCATTTTTGAACTTGAGTTGCCTGTCTCTTTGATACCTTATGAAAAGCGCCATTTTCTCGCGCACTCAGGCTTTTTCAAAAAAAAAAAAACAACATGAAAATCGAAAAAAAAAAATGTTTTCAGAAAATGGCAAGTGTGACCATATTGGAGAAATTTGATCGAAAAATCGTTAAAAATCATTGGAATTTGGCTGAGAATTTGACTAAGAAAGGTAAAAAGTGCAGTAAATTGATCAAGAACCACGAAAAACTGTTGAAAATTAGGTAAACATGGACCCAAAATACGCAAAAGAAAAAAGTTAAAAATCATCGAAAATTGGATGAAAAATTGATAGAAATACGTAGAAAATGCAGAAAACTGGTCGAAAATCATGAAATCATATTTTTAAAAATGATAAAATTGATCAGAAGTATGTTGAAAATTATTTAAAATTGGGTAATATTTTGACAAAAATGAGTAAGAAAAGATGTTAAAAAACGTGTAAAATTCAACCTGAAACATGAGAAAAATCGTTAAAAATTATTGAAAACTGATCAAAAATTACGAAATTATGTTGAAACTTGATCAAAAACCGTTGAAAATAATTTAAAATTGGGTAAAGTGTTGACAAAAATGGGTTTAAAAATTTTGAAAATTGATCTAAAATTGCGAGAAAATTTTAAAGAATGGCTGAAAATTTGACAGAAAATTATTAAAAATCTAGAAAATTTATCAAAAACTGCGGAGAAATATTGAAAAACAGGTATAATGTTCAGTTAAACTATGAAAAAAATCGTTAAGAATTGGTTGAAAATGAAAAAGAAATTAATCAAAAATGACAAAAAAAATGTAAAAATTGACCAATAATCGTTGGAAATTGTAAAAAATGGACTAAAATGAGTTAAAAATGCGGAAAATTGGTCAAAAATTGTTGAAAATCATTGAAAATTGGGTAAAAATTTCTCAAGAAATGAATATAATTTGCAAAAAATTGATAAAAACCACGAAAAATGGTTGAAAGTTGGGGGAAAATTGTCCTATAACACTAAGAAATCGTTGAAAATTATCAAAAATTTGGCGAAACGTTGACAGAAATTCGTGAAATTTGCAAAAAATTGATTTAAAAAATGGGTGAAAATTGACGAAAATTTGTTGAAATTTATTTACAATTGTGTAAAAATTTAACAAAAATGGGTTAAAAATGTGGGGTTTTTTGTAATTTTTGATCGATTTTTTGCATTTTTTACGCATTTTTGTCAATTTTTATCCCATTTGCGATTATTATTAGCGATTTTTTTCCATTTTTTAGGTCAATTTCAACCAAATTTTTATAATTTTTTCGAAATTTTTGATCGTTTTTGCTCATTTTTAACGAATTTTTATCAAATTTTTACTCAGTTTAAAATCATTTTTAACAAATTTTGTATCAATTTCCAATAATTTTCTTGTTTTTGATTGGTTTTTTGTATTTTCCTCGTTTTTCTATTAATTTTTTACCCAATTTTCGATGATTTTTCAACGATTGTTTTCCACATTCCAAGTCAATTTTCTGCACTTTCTACTCATTTTTGTCGTATTTTTTACTAAATTTTCAATGATTTTCAACGATTTTTGATCAAATTTTCACTCATTTCTGTCAATTCTTTATTCGATTTTCGATAATTTATCACAATGTTTTTCATATTACAAGTCAATTTCAGTAACTCTGGATCGACTTCACGATTGTAAGTTGAAATAATAAGGAAAATTAAAGAAAGTTGACCCGTTAACAGTTGACCTTGACCTGGGATTGATTTTATGATTTCGAGTTGAAATGTTGTCATCAGTTGTCCGATCAGCAATCGAGCTTGACCCTGGATTAATTTTAAGATTTCAAATCGAAATGTCGAGGAAAATTAGTTGACCTTGACTCCGATTGATTTTATAATTTTAAGTTGAAATGTTGTAGAAAATTAAAGATGTCCTTAACCCTCAATTGAGTTTAAGATTTCAAGTTGAAATGCCGAGAAAAATTAGTTGAACTTCAACTCGGTTGATTGTACTAATTACATTGAAAGAATCAAAACTTAGGTTTTTTCGATGGTTATTCTTTGCGTGCAAAGAGTTCTAAGTATTTTATCAACATCGAAAGATGTTTAAAAGCACATTCTGGAAAAATCGTCAACAATTGACCGTCAACATTGGATGGCATTAGTGGACTGTCAACAGTGTGACGTCATCATTGAATTGTCATCAGTGGACAGATTTTTAAGGCATGGAATGACATCAATGGACTTATTTTATGAAGGATTAATTTTATGCTTTGAAGTTGAAATGTTGAGGAAATTTAGAGATGCTATTAGTAGACTGTCAACAGTGTGACGTCATCAATGAATTGACATCAGTGGGCAGATTTTTATGGCCTAGAATAACATCAGTGGACTTATGTTAAAATTCAGTTTTGCCCCTTTTTGGTGGAGGGGGTACTGAGACGCCAAAAGTACAAAAATTGTTCTTTTTCAAGCCAATCGATAGAGAATCCAAAGTTGTATAACATATCTAAAAATCAACCTCCTAGGTCAATTAGGAGTGGAGATATTAGGAACCCCCCCCCTTTTGACCTTGAAAAAGGACTGTTCCTCCCCTAACTCTCAATCACAATGAGTTAGAAAGTTGAAATTTGATATGTATATTCAGTAGAGGTCGTAGACGTGCCTTTTTGGGGTCTCGACTTTTCAGCCCCATAAAATCCTCGCACAGCCCCAAATTACGTGTTTTTTTGGTCAGTTTTTCCTATTTTTTTGAGTTTGTTCCTCGCATAACTCCACTTTAAATTGAGCAAGGAACTTGAAATCCGCTATGTACATTAAGTAGAGGCCCTAAATGTGCCTTTTGAGGGTTTCGACTTTTTAGCCATATTGAAACGTTCCTACGCGTAATGCTGATTAGGAAGACAGCAATTTTTTCATTTTATTTTGTGTTTCCCTTATTTACTCATGGAAAGCATTTTTCCATTCACTTAGAAAGCTTTTACCAGGGAAACTTACCACTATTGGAATTCTTTCGCTATCTCAATTCGATAAAAAAAAACCGAATCATGACTTGTCTTCCAAATTGTATACTTACTTATAGAATGTACGTTATAAAATCCATCCCGAAACTTTATTAAAATTTTTAATTTAATTACATTTCCTGCCCCGCTCTGTGTTCTCCTCTCTAATCCTTTAATCCAACATCGTATCGTATCCTCACCGCCTACAAATGGCTACCTACATACGTACGTAGTATGTACCGTCGCCATCGTTGTGTGTAACTGTTTTGAATTAAAAATTTGCAAAAACGTTATTAGAAACGCTAAAATACCAGCAACTATAAGGCTGTATGATTGTGCAACCCTCTGTGCGTAAGTATTTAGGTAGTTTGGCGGTCTGAACGTGTATCGGCTTTCGGTCTCGTGAACTTAATGTATATCAAACGTACGTACGTACGTACTTATTTCAGCAGCGTAGCATCTTTCTTCCTTTTTTTTTTCTTTTCTGCCACCCTTCGAAATGTACGGTACGGTACGCACGTAGGACGTACTCGCGAACAGCAGCGTTTGTTTTTACAACAAGTGCCGATGCCACATAGTACAATCCCCTACAACTGTTGTTGTTGGAATTGGCGCAGATAATGGAGGTGGTTGATTTTGCCTCGTAACCTATATATCGAAACCTTCTGTTTTTCTTTTGCCATGCTGTTTCCGATGCTTTTACTATTATTATTATTATTATTATTATTATTATTTGGGGGTATCTATCTATGTACTGTCGACGTGTGTACGTAGTCTACGTACGTCTACGTAGTAAAAATCACCTTGGTTGTAGGAGTTATACGTATAGCTTACTTTATTGTATGCATATTTCATTTTGTGTGTGTGTGTGTGTGTGTGTGTGTGTGTGTGTGTGTATGTTGTACATATAATAGGGTGAGATACCGCCAGATCGTATTACCTACCAGACAACATTCAATCTAACCGGGTGATCTTACACATGGTATACGTTAAACAATAGCTCGTGTTTAAATGTCGGTCACAGATACAATGGGGTACATATTTGCGAAAAGGAAAAAAAAAAAAAAGAAAAAAAATAGGAAGAAAAGGTATCTCGAGCACCGAGACTAATTCGTTCGCGATTAGGTATAGATTTTTGCGACATACTCGTCCTTGACCGAGCCTTTGATCTGTATCGCAATAAAACCAATTAAATATGTCTCCGCGCCCGAGAGCAGACAGAAGAGACCGTCCATGTACGGTGTCTTTTTCTCGCATCCATCCAGACGGAGAAAACCGCGATGAGTTTTTAAACCCATTAAAGGACCGTTAATATCGATGACGGTGTAATCAAAATTTCCAACCAGGTGCTGGCGGGTGGTTATACCACATGAGTGTGTAGTATACCGTGTAGTACGCTACGCTCTACCAGGAGACACTAGCGGCATTTCTTATCGTATATTAAAGTATATACTAAATTATGGTAGTATACGATACCTACGCGCGCCCAGCGCAGCGCCGCCTTCGCTTTTTTTTTTCTCTCCTTCCGCGACCGATCCGATCCTTTTCATCTTTTTAACCATTTCGAAAGCCTCCTACCGTGTTATACCTTGTATTTCATACCCCTTAAAAAGTATAATGATACGACAACGTGTAAGATATAGTATGCGTTATGTAATTGCTAATGTAGTTTATGTATAAATGATATTTTTATACAGGGTGTCCGTGTTTGAAATCTGTACCAGTGTGTGGAAAAACTACGATTTGCCAGATTAGCACAGGCTATTCAGGTTGATACTCAAAATCGAAAATTTACCAAATTATGGATATTGGTGTTAATTTACCAAGCTTCAAAATCGTCTCACACCTTGATAGTTTCAATATCTCAAAACGACGCACTGGAAAACTCAATAACTCGTATACCAAATCCGATACCCAATTGAGTGCATTTTGCAAAATTTTGAAATTTCAACATACCATTTCAGGGCTTAAAATGGCTCTGAAAGCTAAATACTCTCATTGATCTGGAACAGCAAATTACTGCCCTTATAAATCGATACCAGTATCAAAAATTAGCCAAATTTTTGATTTTGAACCTCCCCTTCAGAAGCCCAATTTCGGTTCAACGCTCGAATGGGGGGGGGGGGGGGGTCAAGATTTAATTCAGCGACCGCAGTACCCCTCTACTGGGCTCATTTAATTTTTGGCTTATTGCAATTTGTCAGCCTGACTCGCCTAGGCGAAAAATATTCAATAACTTTTTAGCCTTTTTTTCTATGTTATATTGTCAATAAAACCCATGCTATTACAGTCTATCGATCATCGGTGGATGGAGGGGGGGGGGGGTTATCAACGAAATCCGTTTTAAAACCCTAGAACATCATTAAGACAATTTTTAGCAATGTCAGATTTTTATTTTTATTTTTTTTATGTATTTTTTATTTCTCAAACTTTAAAATCATTTGCTCCGCTCGATACTGAACAAAATCGCTCCAATTCGACCAATCGGTTCAATTTGGCGTCGGATTAGATATATATGAGCGGAGATGGCCTTGGGTCAAAATTTAGTTTTCCCTCATTTTGGGAGACGGGGTGCTGAGGAGCCAAAAGCCCTAAAATTTGTCTTTTTCAAGTCAATTGATAGAGAATCGAAAGTTGTATTACGTATCCAAAAATCAACCTTCCAAGTTAAGTTGGAGGAGAAATATGGAAATTTCCCCCTTTTTTGACCTTTGAAACAGGGCCGTTCTTCCTCTATTTCTCGACCAAATTGAGCTAAGAAGTTGAAATTTGGTATACACAATTAGTTGGGGTTTAGATGCACCTTTTGGGGTTCTTTTTAGCTCTATTGCACCTCCTCACAGTCGCAAAAAAATGGTTTTTTGATCTGTTTTTCTCATTTTTCTCATTTTTTGAGTTGAGCTTAGAATTTGAAATTAGGTATGTACATTGAGTAGCGACCCTAGATTTACCTTTTGGGGGCCTCGATTTTTCAGTCCCATTTCACCCCTTCTCAGCCCCAAATATATGGTTTTTTTTTGTCGGTTTCTCTTATTTTTTGAGCTTGTTCTTCTCGTCACCCACCAATTTCAGCTAAGAAGTTGAAATTTAGGTTTAGCAGGGTCTCTAGATGTACCTTTTTGGGTCTCAACTTTTCAGTCGTGCTTTTTTTCAATTTTCATGATTGTAATACATTACAAAAATCAGGCTGAAAAAGCGGTGCTTTTTTTTTGTCTTCACCATAACTCCTTCTGATGTCCACCTGATGAAAAAAAAATAAAAAATACGAAAAGGTTTGTTTTTTAACGCTCCACAACGTTTGTATGAACCAATTTTTCGAAATTTTTTAGCTTAACGGACTTATCTCTTGAGAAAATTGTAACTTTTTGATAGACGGACTCCTCTTTCCACCACAATTTGAAAAAATAGGACGATTCAACATTTTTCTTATTTTGCATAGCTATGGGAAGTTTTATGCCAAAAAAATGCTTCTAAAAGTGAATTAAACAGATTTTTGTAAATTATTCGTGTCACTTGGAGATTTTTAAAAATGATTTTTCATGATCATGAATGCCCTGGCTCCTTCCCTCAACTCCTGGATAAATAAGTTAAAGAAGTAAAAATATTTATTTTTTAATGCTGTACAATTTTTTTTCAACAGTGCTTTATTTGAGAAGTAATTTCCCCAAAACCAAACTTTACACCTTCTTAGCCCTCCAAAAGGGGACAAAATATGCATACATTTTAGGGAAATTGGGGAATATTGAAATACATACTTCACTGTGTCTGTATACGAAATTTTCACTTCCTGTGAATTTTGATCAGGTTGGAGCTATTTTTAAGCTAAAATGACCACAAGATTGAGTTTGTTAGAATTTGTAAATTATTCTAATTTTGTAACTAAATAATGTTTTTATAGTAATGAACCTTTTTATTTTTTTATTTTGTTTCAGGTGAGTATTTGAATTTTCTTAAAAGTATTGCTGAGGAACTCTCTCGAGAAAATGGTAAACGCAACTTTGATTTTATTTTGCTTGTTATGGAAAGTTAGAAATTTTTGAATTAAAATTACAGCACATCATTAAAATGTGCTACTACATGTTGGAAAAAAAAAACCGAAGTTTCAAGCCTCAAGTTGATACTTACCCGTGTCTCGAGGCACTCAACTCCCGATTACGTAACGATATTTCCTACCGACATCATATTGTGGTGGTTTTTAACCGGTTTTTCTTACAGAGAAAAGAAGGTTTATATGGTCACTTCGAGGGAAGTAATTTTGGACTGAATCGTGCTTTCCATCGACTTTTACAAGTCCAGGAAGCACCTGCAAGGACGAATAATCGCTCAAAAAGACGCTTCTTGGGATGTAAAAGTCCTCAGTGAAAAGGATTAAAATCCAAGAAATGTTTTTTTTTTTCGTGTCATCTTAATAAGCAATTTTGTGTGAGTCGAAAAAATTATTGAAACGCTTGCATGATGATTTAGCATATTTAAGCTTCGTTTTGTAACAAACATTAATATCAAAAAAGAGAATTTTTCGATTTTGTATGTAAATTTTAAAATTTTAAATCAATTTAGCACCAGGCAGGGGCCAAGATACCCGTTTTACGTCATTTGGCAATTTTTTTCATCCCCCTCCCCCTAACATACACGCACACCATTCCAAAAAAACCTAAAATTGAAACGTCTCTGTATATGTAGTATCTCTGCCCATACAATTCAGAAGCTATGCAAACAAACATACACAAGGGTATTGGTGTTGTGTAGTTACTGATTTAGGAGGATGCTATTGAAGCGGGATACTCTGTATGTTTTATAAAATTTATCAAAAGTACAAATACGAATAATTTGTGTGGAATATGACATTGTTTTGAGCCTTTACCCCTCATTTTATTTGATCACGTGTTATTACTCAAATGGGTCAATTTTTATCAAATAAAATGTATTGTATGAAATAATGTTCGTAAAAATGAAATTCCAAGTAAGCGTGTAAATGAACTGGAAATATTTTCAAATCTACGACCCTGCAAATTAGATATAGGCAACATATTTATACGGATGTTATGTTGGTTTCACTAATTATTTTACCTGGAACTGATTTGAGATTATAAACTGGGACACCCTGTATATTGCACCTATTCCCTCATCCCTGTTTTACTAATTCTTCTGCCATCATACTTCTCCTGCCCCTCGCTCTTTCTGAATATTTTTTTTATCCTTTGTTTTGCCATTCGACCGGCCGCAAGTTTATCTTATAAATATCTTCTGTGGTATATTATATCACTATTTATGTTATTATTTCTAACCAACGTATTGGTATTATGTATATTTATATTATGATGCGTCGATGGTGTCGCCTCCTTACGGTATAACAACGATATAGTACCTAAATTCCCTTTCATAATGTAGATAGGTCTAGGTAGATTTATAAATACGAACCCTTAGACTGCGAGGGGTCCTGTACCGCGCTCCTGGATCCTGGTATGGCATATAGGCGTGTATAGAAATGTTTTAATCGTTTGCGGAATAATTTTTTATAATAGACAGATAAGATAAAGTATGTAATAAGTTTGGTATGAAACAAGCTACAGACGATGGAGCGCCAAAAGGTGCCGCAAAGGCACGTATAATAATCGACCCCGAAGATGAATCTTTTTTACAATGTGACGAAGAGTGGCAAAAAAGATAATGTAGAAAGATATTACACGTATTTATTTGAACATCACATCGCGTAAATTTGGATCATAATTTTCGGTTGAAGTTCTCAATTTCTTGTAAGTTGAGCATTTAGGATAAGATGTTTAGCCTTGTTGGTGTCTTTTAATATCGGTAGTTGAATTTGAGAAATTTATTGTCGCTTACTTTATTATTAAAATTTTCCTCATATTTCTTTCAATCCTTGTTCTCACTAAAGAGTGAAATTAAATAAATTCCGAATTTTTTATCAATTGAATAATGTCATTTCAGCTTGTACAAGCTTCATAGATTTCTAAGACTATCCTAAGCTCTTTTCCTAATTCTAAAAAATAAATGAAGTTTGACTCGTTCAGCTCACAGTTCCAAAAATGTAGTTTTTGGTAGGTTTTCAACTTCTTTGAGTTTGTTCCTCGCATAATTCCCTTTCAAACTGAACAAAGAAGTTGAAGTTCAGTATGTAGATTTAGTGTAGGTTCTGAATGTGCGTTTTTGGAGTTTGGACTTTTTTACCTCATTACAACCAGTCATAATCCCAAAAAAGTTGTCTTTTTGTAGGTTTTTCTTATTTTTAGAGTTCATTCGTTGCATGACTTTCCTCCAAGTTGAGATAGAAAGCTGAAATTTGGTATGCAGATTAAGTGTAGGTCCTAGATGTGTATTGGGGGGCGGGGTACCTATTCACTTCAATATTTACCTGAACCACTACCACTGTTAAAGAAAAATTTTAAATCCTGGATATGTAACGCTAAAAACAATTAACGATAGGCACTTGTATTCTAATTTTTTTAATTTTTTTAATTGAACATTCATGTCAACATTTCAACATTAAATGCAAATGTCAATTTTTTAATTTTTTAATTTTTATATTTTTTTTTTTAATTTTTTTTTAATAACGTTTTATTTCAAACATTTTTTTAATTGGACAACCATATCAATGTTTCAACACTAGGTGCAAAAATAATATTTTCAATTTGATATCCATGTCAGTATTTCAACATTATGAGTAAAACTCAGTCATAATCATCTTTCATCACGAGTTTCTGATCAGAAACCTCAAAAATCAAAATCAAAAATGTTACGTCAAAAGCGTTACACTTTTTAAAAAAAATGACCCACCGCCCTAATACATATCCATGTCAAAAACATCTTACAGTGTTTTTGTTTTTAATCCACGAGCGGTTAATTCAAAAATAATTTTACTTCATAAAAATCAGGCTTAAAAATTATTGCAAAATGATGATTTTTTTAGCTTCATTATTTTTTGTTTCGGCTTCAAGAATGGCCTGGGTTTGAGAATACCTATAGGGCGAGTCGTTTTTGATTTCTTTAGAAAAAAATTAAAAAAAAATAAAAAAAATATCATTAGAAATAATTTTAGAGCGATAATTTTCATCCATAGGAACCATTTCAAACAATTTTTGAAGAACTTCCGAAAAAAAAGTTAGAGAAGGAGGTACTAATAAAAAAAGGAAGATTATTAGTTTTATAATCCATCTAGGTGATTAGATGATTATATTGATAACGTTCTCATTTTATAAGTCTCCAGTTTTCTAAATTTTTTTCCTACTTTTGAAATTTTTTTTTTTTTTGAAAGTACAGGAATATGCAAACCATTGGTACATTTTATATCACCCTGTAAAGGCTGTAGAGGAGGTTAACATTCGAAAATCCAGTCAAATTATCTGTTTGGGTAAAACTAGTCAAACTAGAACTACTTCTGAAAATTTTTTTCTCGAATTTTTTGAATTTTTTTAAAATTTTGAACCGGTTTAGAGCCACCCGTCGGATTGAAATTTCTACGAGGAATAGGGGATGAAATTTTTACCACGTTCTTATGAACGCGCTTCAAAAATATTACGAAAACGACCCATCCTATTGTCCTTGCCCGTGTCCTTGTCCTCCTTTCTCTCTTAATTGCCATGAGTTTTTGTGTTCGTGTTTTTTTTTTCTTTTTCATCGTAAGTTCTTCCATATTCTCTCACATTTCAGACGTACAAAAGACGATAATTTTTATCTACAGATACACTCAAAGAAAATAAATTACCACTTTCTCGCAATTTGAAATTCCCAATTTGAAATCGTACGTACAATTGAAAATGATTACACGTTATTCTGGGCTATTTTTGCCGAGTTTATATTTTTTTTCGCTCAACTTACCCATCTCCTAGTTCGTTCGAATAGCTCGTCAAAACATTGTGTGGGACGCCTACGCAAGCAATACGAAACCTCTTACCTTTGCTCCAAAAAAGAGCAACTTTTTACGCAATCTAAAGGCGTAGTACGGTTTCAAATACCATCTTCGAGCAGCCAGCAACAAGCATCTGATCAAATTGCTTGCTAAAGTTTAAACTAAGGCAGGGTAAATACGAGTAGGTGCCTACTATCTAGTATCTACCTACACTATACGGATACAATATAAACCAAAACACGTCAGATAAGAAAAGTCCCCTCTCCCCGCACCACCAAAAAAAAAAAATAAAGAAAGAAAAACTTTCGGCGAACACGATTTCAAAGTAAAGATGTTACCATAGGTAGAGAGGAAAAATAAAAAAATAAAATAAAATTTCACAATTCGTAAATACCCAATACTTGGTATACTACCTACATACACTTACGTAGGTTGGTAGGTAGGTAGGTAGGTAGGTATTACGATACACGCGGATAAAAAAGTTGTGGAAATAAAGCGTCGAGAAAATGTTGGCGAAGATGAGATGACCAAGGTGGGAGGAGATACGCGAGAGGAACAGGGCTGCAAAAAAAAAGAAAAAAAGAAGCACTACTACCTCTTACGTATCGAATCCGACAACACCAAGCACACAACAAATTCTACAAACTACATACGTACCTACCTCTCTATAGCTAGGTTAGTATAAGTATGCGATTCTATGCGAACAAAAGGGAAAAACTTATAAACGTATATGCATACGATGATGTAAAAGAAAGAAAGTAAAAAGAAGGCAAAAAAGAGAAAAAAAAAACTTTTTCACAAAAAGGTGCACGCGAAGAGAAAATCCGTACGAGAAAATTTTTCACTACAGAAGAGAGAGCTTTTTAAGAAGAAATGTTGAGGAAAAAAAGAGAAACAGACGAGACATGGTATGGTGAGTGGGTAAGACAAGAGGGGGGGGGAGTACGCGTCGAATGTAAATACATGTTACACATGTAAGGATATACGGGGATTTGCATGCTGTCTTTTTTAGTTTATTGCCGGAGATTCGCCCAAGTCCATCGAATATCCTTTTGACTTATCTATTCAGCCCTTTAAAATCTCGCCTCCGACTCCGTCGCTTTCTCGATTTGCGGTACCTCGATGCGTACTACATACCTATCTGGGGTGATTTTATTTATGTTGCATGTTAAAAACTTACCGTTCTTTATAAATTTTTCCTTCTCTCGCTATTTTCTTCTTTTTTTTCCTACCCATCCTCATTTTCGTATTCGTGGTACTTTTCGTTCCATCTCTCACTCTCTCGTCTGTTTTGCATACGTTTGTTGTGTCTTTTACCATGTTCGAAAGCCCAACGAATATCTCTCAGACTTTGTATTTTACTCGTATACAAAATAGTCTATCGTGGTGTGTGTGTATTGGTAATGTATATTTTTGCGCTTTTATTTTACGCGGTTTTGACCTCTACCCCTGCCCCAGCTACTTGCTCACAGTTCTCGCTATCTTTTATGCCGCCGTTTTTACCCTTTTTTCTCTCTCTCTCTCTCTTTCTCGCGTAGGTGTATACCAATGTATAGTTGTTTCATCGATGTTGCGCGGCGCGAATACCAAAAAAGACATTTCATCGGGCTCTTAAGTGGATTAAAATCAGAGTCAAATACCCTTTCGTATTGGTACGGTTAGTCCTTCCACTGTTTTACCACTTCGTTCTCGAGTATCGATATATATATATTGTATATGCGAATGTGCCGCGCGAAAGCAAGGATATATTACGTAGGTGGATAGCGATGGGAGGGGGAGGGGGTGCTCTTGTAAAAGGGAGATGGTAATTTCAATGCGAAAGGTATAGATATTCGGATGTATTGTTCGGCATTTGAAATTCTCTATACATTACCAGTCGAGCTTATATTACTATTGATGGTCAAATGGATCGAAAACAAGACTCTCGTGTATATTGCAAACAAGTACAAATACATACGCTTGATTTTTTAATTTCAATTAGTCATTAAATTAAGTGCTTATCCGTCGCTCGTGCGTTTTGTAGCCGACCTATTAGTGTGCCTGAGTTGTGGAGAGAAATTTTCGACTATGCGATAGGCAAGGTATGAAGGAGGGGCTTTCTTTTCAACTATTTTTCAGTTTGTTCAAAAAATTCCATAGTAAGCCAGTTTTTTGCCTGATTTTCTATGCCATATTCATATAGTCAAAGAAAACCAGGTTATATTGGGAATATTGGCGAAGGAGGAATGAAGGGCGGGAAGGCTATTGAAAAAATTGGTTTTAGAGTTGTATCTTCTATAGAAGCCCATCAGGATCTTTTTTGGCAAAGTCATATACTTATTGGCCGGATTTTCTATGTCATAATGTCAATGAAAACCAGGCTGTTACTGTCTATCTACCAACAGAAGTGAGGGGGGGGGGGGACATCAGAAAAATCTATGTTACTGTCTATCTACCAACAGAAGTGAGGGGGGGGGGGGTCATCAGAAAAATCTATTTTGGGGTCATAGAAGACCATTTAGATGATTTTTAGCCACGTCAGATGTTTATTTAAATTTTTCTATCCCCCGAACATTAAAATAATTTACTGCCCTCGATACCAATCAAAATCGCTCCAATTCGGCCCATCGACTCAGTTTAGCGGCGGATTAGATATATATGTGTGAGGATGAATTTACGTTAAAACTCAGTTATGCCCCAATTTGGAGGAGGGGGTGCTGAGAGGTCAAAACCCCCAAAATTTTCCCTTTTTAAGCCAATTGATAGAGAATCAAAATTTGTGTAACGTATCCAAAAATCAACCTCTCAAGTCTATTAAGAGGAGAGATATGTAGGTTTCTCCCTTTTTGACCTTGAAAAAGAGCTGTACCCCCCCTATCTTCCCATCAAATTGAGCTAGGAAGTTGGAATTCGGTATGTACCTACATTTAATTTGGGCCCTAAATATACCTTTTGGGGATTCCTAGATATGCCTTTTAGGGGGTTCCGACTTTTCAGCTCCATTGCATTCCCTCACAGCACCAAAAAAGTGGCTTTTTGATGAGTTTTTCTCATTTTTTCGAGGTTTTTTAGTTTTTTTTCTCGCATAGCCCCCTCCAAATTGAGCTAGGAAGTTGAAATTTGGTATGTACATTTAGCAGGGGCCCTGAGACTCGACTTTTCAGCTCCATTGCACCTCCTCACAGCCCAAAATATGTGGTTTTTTGATCGATTTTTTTTTTTTTTGTTTGTTCCTCGCATAACTCTCTTCCAAATTTGGGCAAGGTAGTTGAAATTAGTTATGTTCCTGTCTGTAAGGACCCTTGATTTGCCTTTTCAGGGTTTCGCCCCTCCCTACTCTCAATGCTGATTAGGAAATCTCGATGCTTTTTATCAATTCTCATGATTGTATTATGTCACAAAAATCATTTTTTCATTTTTAATTTTTTTCTCATCGAAAATTGAAATTATGTACTTTGTTCAAAGATACAAGATCAAATGTTGTATACCATATCAATAAATCAGATTCCTACGTCAATTAGGAGACGAGAAATTATAGTTTTTCTCCTTTTTACCCTTGAAAAAAGACGAATTCCTTTCCGAATTGCGCCGCAAGGATGAAATTTTGTATAAAGATTCAGTAGGGATTCCATGTGTGCTTTTTGGGAGGTTTCTCTACTTCCCGGCCCTATTGCATCCCTTCACAAATGGTAAAGTATTTTAATTCGATTTATTTTCGCTGTATTTAGAGTTTGTCCCTAGCATAGATCTCCTACTCCAAATTGAGCTAAGAAGTTGAAATTTGGCATGTAAACAGTGACGTGAATACGGTGGGGGGAGGAGGGTTATCGGGTTTGACTCTACTTCCTCCTTCCTTCCCGAGCGATTTTTTTCATGTAAAAATTAATTTTTAAACGTGAAAAAACAGGGAAATTTATAGCATTTAGAGTATGTAAATGTGTCAAAATACTCAGTTTTTTGATCCTTGACTCGGTGACAATTTTGCAAAATTTTCGTTCTTGTTTCGCTCGAGCTATATATATTGGATTTACTAAAAAAATTTCAGCGACCCTCCTCCTCCTTCCTCCCACCAAATCGACATTTGTTACGCCACTGCATGTAAATGTCGTAAAAATACCATATTTATCTTCTAGGCCTTCGACTGTGATTAAAATTACCCTTAGGTGGACCGAATTCTGCTTTTTGTGTAAATATGCGAACGATGGGGATAAAATAGTAATGAAGAGGGCCTTCAAATAATGTGAACAAATTTCAGCCCTCCAACTCATTTTTTTCAATTTTTAAAATTGACTCAAAGTTCAAAAATTTTTCAAAAATCAAAAAAAAATAATTTTAAACATTTTTTTTAAAAGTGAAATTATTATACATATTTATACCCAAAATTATTATTACTGAGAAATTTTTGCCATTATCGCTCATTTCAAGGGGTTTCAAAAAATGTCACGTCATTTTTTGCCTTTTTTTTCTCAATTTCTTTAAAAAACTGCGAAGTAATTTTTTGAGAATTGCCCTCTTGAAATGGAAGTAAGACAAAAAAATTTTATACCCCGTAGATGATTTTTTAGAGGTGTTCAAAAAATTTATTTTTTGTTTTTTTCCATAATTTTTTTGAATTAGCAAAATTTTCCTTCAGTTGTAATGAAATGACCCCGATACACTTACCATTGTCTATTAATAAGATGAGGCACATTTATGGTTCGTACTAAGTCTGCATACCAAATTTTAACTTCTAGTTCAATGTGGAGGATAGGTAAGGAGGAACGAAAACCCCTCATATCTCCCATCCTAACTGACTTTAGGAGGTTGATTTTTGGATATGTTATGCATCTTTTGATTCTCTATCAGTTGGCTTAAAAAGGGGAAATTTTCGCGTCTTCGACCCCTCAGCACCCCCTCCCCCAAATTGGGGCATAATTGAATTTTGACTTCAGTTCATAACTACTCATGTATCCAATTCCTCGCCAAATTAAGCCGATTGACCAAATTGGAGCGATTTTGGTCGGTATCGAGCGGAGTAAATGATTTTAATGTTGGAGTAAAAAAATATAATAAAATAGAACAAAATAAACTAAAAATTAATATCTGGCAGGGCTAAAAATGGTCTTAATGGTCTTCTAGGACCCCAAAACGGTTTTTTTGATATTCCTCTCAAAAAAATATGATAAAATAAAATAAAAATAAATATCTGACAGGGCTAAAAATCGTATTAATGGTCTTCTAGGACCCCAAAATGGATTTTGTTGATATTCCTTTCAAAAAAATATGATAAAATAAAATAAAAATAAATATCTGACAGGGCTGAAAATCGTCTTAATGGTTTTCTAGGACCCCAAAACGGGTTTTATTGATATTCCTCTCCTACCCCCTCATCCGCCGTTGGTCGATAGACTGTAATATTCTAGTTTGCATTGATAATATGGCATAGAAAATCAGGCTGAAAAAATTTAGATCACCTTTTTACACTCCCTCAACAAACTTTTTAAAAAGTTGTTTTTTTGCAGCTGTTTGAATTCATTCTATGCAAATTTCCCCTCCAAATTGCACTGAAGAATTGAAATTTGGCATGTAGTTTTTTTTAGAGATTACAGATATACCCTTTAGGAGTTCCAGCCATTCACTCCAATATCAACTTCTACTCCTACCGCTGATAAAGAAAAATCATCACAGACTGTTACTTTTCTTTATTTCACGTAACTTGAATATTTTACGAAAATCGTGCCGAAAAGTCAACGCATTGCGATGCTTTTTTTCAACTTTATTTTTCTTATCAGGTCTTCAAGTGTTTCACAATCCGAGGAACGTCACATCCTGAATTGCTCCCCCCAACCTCAGTATGATATCGAATATATCTACTTAAGCGTTGATATGAAAAAAAAAAAACGAATATTTTGCCATCTCAATTAACGTGATATTGTACACCTTCAGTTACCTATAGATAAGTTCATCGTAAAATGATATTGTTGTAGCTTTGACGAGGCTTGAGATCGAAGTAGGGTGGAAAACTCGTCTATATATGTGTATCCCTACTTACATAAGAATACACATCCACTATAAAAGTCGACCTAAGATCTGTTTTCCTTCCTTCTTCCTTTCGATTTCTTTTTTTTTTTTTCTTCTCTAGAATCAAGCTCTCGATATATGCTGTACTAGAAATGTGTGATCAATAGAAGATAATTACTATCGGACGAACAAACTAACCCACCGCCATCCACCATGTTTGCTCGGTCTATAAGACAAATAACCAGCACAACATCGACGCACATCGCACATCTCGCGTCAACGAGAAAAAGTACCACTGTACGCGTCGTATATTCATCTTGTTGTATACATATATACGGTGTGTGCGTGAAGAGGAAGACAGATATCATCGGACTAGCATGAGGAGAAGTCGACGTCGTCTTAGTCGAGGTGCTGTACTACTGTTTCCGCGAAATGTGTGAAATGCCGAACCGACGTGAAGTGGCAATTTCGCAGCCAATTAACTCTTCGTATACAAGTTCCCTGCTTTTATTCTCTTTAAAGATGGATATTTTCTCAATCAGGGTGTCACGACACCCTAAAGTACAACGTGTTTTTTCATCCCGTTCACTCTCATTCTATACTATTCCAGCCACCGTCGCGTTTTCGTGTTTCTTCGTTCTCTCTCTCTCTCTCTCTCTCTCTCTATTTATTTCGCGTAGATATGGTCGCCTTCGTTTTGGGTTTTTCTTATGTACGTCTTACGTAGGACGTAGATAGGTACGTAGACTTACTGAAGTCTCCTAAGTTCACCCTGCGTCACGTACTATGCTCGACGACGTTAACGATGAAAAGTATTTTGCTCATTTCAAAGCTATGCTACGGTTGAGGTGTAAGTCTGGAAGGTGGGGTGCTACTCGCCACCTACATTTATACTTTTGGTATTTAATCATGCGACAGCGACATGTCGCCTAAGAGGAAATTTTCTCTTCGTGGAGACTTCGATGTTTTGGATTAGGTGCTGGTTAAGAGATGGGAATGTTAATGTGTTTTTTCAAACCATTCGATTATTGTGAAAAGACGTAAAAAAGGGTTAGTGCTGATACTAGGATTTTAATCTGAAAAAACACTCTCTTGAGTGATACTAAATATGGCTCGAAAACCATTGGAAAAAATACAGTTTGGTTGTAGTTGGAATTTCATTCTTGTTCTTTGGTTTTAGCCACTATGAAAAAAGTTTTAGGATGGTTTATGAAGTTCTCTGAGAATAGTTTGACAAAGTTTTGGGCTCGGTATGATACCGACTGAAATCGTTCGCAGTTAAATAGTTGGCCTTGTCTGGTGGAGAATTTGTTTTATCAAATTTTTGAACAGCCTTGCTGTAAAATTGGCCTAACTTGAATTTTCGTTTGAAGGCGAATGCGTTGGCGAGGGAGGGAAGGTGAAAACGTAAAAGTGTACCATATTTCCAAAAATTGTCAATTATAAAATGTCCTCACCTTCGTACTGCCTGTTTTTTTTTTAAAACAAATTTTTGAAACAGGATGATGAATTGATGAATTCCTACTCTTCTTCTTCTCTCCCCCCCCCCCCATATCCTTATAACTGAACTAAAAAAATGAAATTTTGTATGCAGCTGGATTAAGTGTCAATTTTGCCTACTTTTAAATCTTCGCTTTCAGCCATCCCTATACAGATTTATCAACCTCTGGCCTGGTCAAACTCTTCTCTAAACTAATCTAAGAGGCTGAAATGTTATAAGTGAGTCGAGTACGTGCTAGGGTTGGCAGAATCTTGTTTTTTTTTTTTTTTAATCTACAAACGGCGGGGTCACGATAGTTGCAAAATGACGTGAAAATAATGTAGTAAAAATTTCAGCCATTCAACTCAATTTCTTAAGCTCGTAAAACTGACTCAAAGTTCGTTATTTTTTAAAAATTTTCCGAAAATGAAATCATTGCACAATGCACGTATTTATGTTCAAAAATTATCAATGTTGTCCTTTTTCAGGAGGGGTTTTGAAAAATGTCACTTTTTGCATTTTTTTACAATTTTCTGAAAAAATATGAAGAAAATATTTTTGGGAAATGCCCTCGAAAAATGGATATAGATCGTCCGTTTTTGATTATTAAGTGTAACATTTCAATTTTACCCCACAGACGATTTTTCTGGGGGAGGGGGGGGGGAGGAGTACATAAAAATTTGTTTTGTTTTTTCCTGAATTTTTTTTTGCTTCATTAATTCATAGTGGAATGGGTTCGGTTTACTAACCTTTGTTTACTTTAGGTCAGTTTTATTGGCTTATAACCTTATCAGGGGTTCACAATTGGTATTCCAACGTACAAAAATGCAGTAATAATGTATTTTTCAAATTTTTAACCAGTTCATTATTATTTGACTGCACCTGAAAAATCAGCCATGGGAAGTAAAATTGAAATTGTGCATTTAATCATGTACCATTGATATCTGACATCCATTTCTGGAGGGTGTTTCTTAAAGAATTTTTTTACAGTTTTTCAGAATTTCGTAAAAAAAAAAGAAGCAAAAACGGATATTTTTTGAAAACCTTAGATAAAAATGCTGAAATGATAAAAAATTACCAACGTTGATAATTTTGGGTTAAAAATATGTGTAATAATTTCATTTTAAAAAATAATTTTCAAGAAGCAATTTTCTTTAATTTTCAAAAATTAAAAAAAAATTTCTTTTGATTTTTAAAAATTTTTGAAAATTAGCCAACTTTAAGTTCGTTTTACTACTTCAACAGTTGACTTGGAAAAGTAAATTTTTCACCGCATCATTTCGAGGTAAAGGTAATTTCGCAACTAATATAACCCAGCCGTTTGTAGGTTTTCAAAAAAAGCAAAATTCGACCCACCTCAGTTTTAGATATGCCTTTTGGGTGTTTTACCTCCAATTCGAGCTAGTGGTTGAAATTTGGTATGGGCAATTTGAAATATTATGATTTATGAAAAAATTAAATTTTTGATATAATCAAATTTGCATTTCAACTCCTTCGAAATTAAAGGTAGGTAAAAAGGGCTACAATCTGCAGAATTTGAGAAATTGAAAAAATTTTAGCTAGGTACGTGAAAAGTTTTCAATCCGTATTTACCTCTCTTTTCTTCCATCACACTGTGATATTACATTCAAAGGGAAGGAATCAAAGAAATACCGCAGAAAAAAAAGTATGATTGTATTTTTAGCCTAATTCTCCAGGACATATTCTTTACTGAAAACCAGGCTATTGCGGACTATCGACCTACGGCAGATGGAAGTGATTCTTGGAAGATCATTCAGATTATTTTTGGTAGTGTCAAATATTTATTTCATTTATTTATTTAGTTTCTTTCTGCCGAAACTAAAAATCATTTGTGGCTCGGGCTAGATTTGGGAAATAAGCTCAGATTGGTGGCACATTTAATATTTTGGAGTGGGGATAACTTTGAGTTAAAATTTAAGTATGCCCAAATTTTGGGGAGGGAGTGCTGAAGGACGAAAATGGCAAAAATTATTCGTTTTCAAACCAATCGATGATGAATCAAAAGTTGCATGACATATTCGTAAATCAGCTTCCTACATCTATTAGGAGGAGAGAAATGACAGTTTCTACTTTTTTTTGACCTTGAAAAAAGTCTGTTGCATACACATTTCCCTTCCAAATTAAGGTAGAGGGTTGAAATTTGAGGTAAACATTCAATACGATCGTAGATGTGCATTTTGGGGATTTCGACCTTTCAATTTTATTGCATTCTATCACAGCACCCAACATAGTTTTTCTTATTTTTTGAGATTGTTCCTGTCATATCTCCCCTCCAAATCGAATTAGCTCAGTAGGTTCAATTTTAATATATTGATTTAGCAGGAGTGCTAGATAAGCTTTTTGAGGCCACGATGAACAATTCGCTTGCCTATTTCTGTTTCGAAAATCCGGCTCAAAAAGCAACGCATTGTGATGTCTTTTTTTCTTCTTCCCAAACACGCTCTTGTTTTCGTCTCGCTGAAGTGTATAGTGTTTGAAAATCTACGAATTCAATTAATTTTATAAAACTACATACTTGGAAAATTTTGAAAAGATTTTTCGCGAACTTTTAAATTCTTTCGCTTTCTCTGTGCTTGAATTTTTGTAATCTGTCTGCGCCATTCATCGTTTACGAAAGGTTATTCTGATATATTTGGCGTGAAAAAAATCTGTCCAAACGATGCTGTTTTTGCTGTATATTTTTACGTGCAAGTGAAGGTACCTGTAAAAGCTCATTTCGCGACTTCTTTTGATTAATATTCGAATATAGCGAACTAAGTTACTCGTATACGTCGCGTCGTCTTCATCTTCGTCGTTGTGTATCGTATTTCGCATTGTTCATTCGAGCGAAAAAAAAAAAGTGCAAGAACAGGAGAAAAGAAAGCGAAAATTCGTACATAGCTCGCTAGGTAGGTATCTAGCGATCTGCCTACTTACTCGTAGATATCTGAAAACGAACCAAGATAACTAAATACCTTTGTTAGTTTGTAAAATTCTTCTCGTCTCGTCGAGTAGGTATTAGATACTACGGTTGGCATTATTGGATAAAGTCGCGTTTGTTATTTACAACCCTTTGTGTATAAATACTACTTCCTAAGGTTTAATTGTTATACCGTTTAATTACCAACATCTGCTGTCAACCCTCCGAAAATACGGCACGGCGCTCTTTTAACAATCGTAAAATTTATACTTTTTAATAGCTCAACGCTTGAGCGCGAAGATGTACATCGAACGAATGAAAGGGAGCAAGTGTATTTGTGTGCAAGAGAAGGAAACTCGTTTCGTTCGCGCGTCGCGTTCCTGGATCGTTTTAAATCTTCGATGACAGGTGTAAGCAGAAGTTTGTTTTGTACAAAACGGACAAATAGAACGGTGTACTCGGTTTAATTTTTTTTTCCTCCTCTCGATTCTTCGTCGAGGTGATTTTGTTTTTTAGAATTACATATTATACGATGGTTGACCTACGTGGATGTTGGTGTGTGTTTATTTTTTTTTTTTTAATGAGAGACTGCTGTTTTTATAAGAATTGACCAGCAAGGGAAGTATAGGGTTGCGTTAGAAGGTCTTTGACATGAAGAAACTTACAGACGAAAACTTGGACAGTTGATAATAGACTGGGAGCTAGGGCGAATTTTTTAAACGGATTTTAAAACGCAAAATTTCAATATTTTTGGAAAGTGGGTGTTCGCAGGAGCACAAAGATGCCGGTCTGCCACTTTTGCGGCGGTTACATCAGTCGTTATCGACGGCTGACCGAAGGGCAAAATCTGAAAAATAGTTGATTATAAAATGGATGAGAATGACAGAGTAAGATACGTCTGTAACCCTAAAACTCAAATCCAAAAGGCCAAACTCGTCGAGTGGTTGCTAAGGGTTGACAGACGGGGTTAAAGTGATGCAAAAATCTAAAAAAATAGTCAATTCCAAAATAGATCAAATTTTCACAAGTGGTACTCGGTGATATCACTTTTTGATATAGCTAATGGCAGACGACATCGTGCGGTTATTAAGGGTTGGCAGACGGGGTTAAAGTGTCGCGGAATGCTAAAAACATAGTTGATTCCAAAATGAACTAAATTTCATCCATAGCTTCTTTTATACCTTACCATTACATATCCATGATCACAGACCACTTTGGGTAGTTGTAAGGGACCGGCAAACCGGTTTGGAATTTCCAAAATACCTCAAAATGGACACTTTGTTGAAAATTATTTTTATATTGCCGCTAAATGCCGGTCAAAATGGATGAAAGTCGGAGTAGGGATTTATTTACATCATGCTAGTAGATACACACTATGACAGATCATTTTTGATGGGAAAAAGTACCAGCAGACAAGGTCCAATTTGGAGTATTTTGGAAATTCCAAACCAGTCTGCTGGTACTTGTAACCATCAAAAATGATCTGTCATGGTATGCATTTACTGGTATGATATGAGTGAACTCTCCTACTACGATTTTCATCCATTTTGACTGGTACTTAGTGACAATATCAAACCAATTTTACATAAATAGTCCAATTGGGGATATTTTGGAAATTCCTAACTGGTCTACTGGTACTTGTAACCTCAAAAATGATCTGCCATGGTATTCATTTACTGGTATGGTATGAGTGAACCCCTACTACAATTTTCATCCATTTTGACTGGTATTTAGTGACAATATTAAAAAAATCATAAATAGTCCAATTGGGAGTATTTTGGAAATTCCAAACCGGTCTGCCGGTACTTGTGACCATCACAAATGATCTGTCATGGTATGCATTTACTGGTATGGTATAAGTAAACCCCTACTACGATTTTCATCCATTTTGAATGGTATTTAGTGACAATATTGAAAAAAATTCACATAAATAGTCCTATTTGGGGTATTTTGAAAATTTCAAACCAGTCTGCCAGTTCTTTACAACCACCCATAGTGGTCTGTCATCATGGATGTGTAATGGTAAGGTATAAAAGAACCTATGGATGAAATTTTGTTCATTTTGGAATCAGCTATGTTTTTAGCATTCGACGACACTTTAACCCCGTCTGTCAACCCTTAATAACCGCACGATGTCGTCTGCCATTAGCTATATCAAAAAGTGAT
>FIZR01024275.1:0-14702 GCA_900060175.1 Ferrisia virgata | reverse complement strand
TAACAATAAAAAAAAAATAGAAATCTGAAAGGCGGAGGACGTTCCTATTAAAATTTAGTGCTCATATGTGGAGAGAATTTTTTTGAGGTGTCTACCACCAACCAGTTTTTCAGGGTACCAAGTGAAAAAAAAAACAATCGTTTTTTTTGACCCACCCTAGTGGTGGGGGGGGGGTTGAAGCTATGAAACTTCAAAGTTGTAATTTTCGAAAAAAAAATGACTATATTAAAGTCGTCCCACAGCTTCACCTCTTTTTTTTAGTTGGTTACAAAATTTTATATGGTGGATTCTCAACTCGCAGTCAACCATTTCCGTAAATTTCATCAAAATCCGAGATACGCTTTTTCTCCATCTACCTTATAATTTCAAGGTCATTGACCCGAAATTTTTTTCAGGGTACGTTTGCACCCGAAATGAATACTTTGAAGAGGGGTATACGCCGGTGAAACGACCGAAGAAACGATTCTACCTATCTAACAAGTGATTTTTCTCGATATTTGAAAAAAAAAAAGTTACATTTTTTCCAAAAGAAAAATGACGCAATTGTTCGCATTATGCACTATGACATCACGATGAAAACTCAGTACATTCTCGCCTCGAATTCCTTTCCACCATACTACTCATAAATTATGACATAGGATAAATGTAAATAACTTTCCTTATGCATACATACGTAGACGTAGTGTACATTTACTGTACACATTGCCGAAGAACAATTCGATGAACTGCATATTTTACACGCACACTCGCACACACTTACAAACATGAAAATAATTAACTAACCAACCAACGTAAGTACGTACGTACGTATTTTCAAATTCGATACTTCAAATGTACCGAAACTGTATTGTCGAGAAAGTGAATGTGAAGAAGAAGAAGAAGAAGAAGAAGAAGAAAAAAAAAACGTAAACGAAAATCAAAATGAAAAACGCGATATAGAAATTTACGTGGGCTGCTCTTATCGAGAGAATCCCCAGTACGTATCCATATACACATTACTAGGTACGTAAAACTGCGAACGACGATGTGTCATCGGCACCGTTCTACAAATATACATACACACGGTATACTTAATAATAAGTATAGTATAAAAACATAATCACATGTACTAGCGCCCGCAGAAACTCGCCGATCTACCAACAACGTACAGCAACATTGTAAATCGAAACCGGGTTGCAATTTTTCAAATTTAATAGTACGAGTATCTACATGTACATATGTAATCTGTCTTAAGTGATTTCTTCTTTATTTTTTTGCTTTTCCTTTTTGCAAATAGATATTTTCGCGATACATTTTACAAAACAAAAGTTACCACCTCGTACGAAACGAACTTGTTACCGAAACGATACGCACGATATTTATATAATTTTCGAGTTACTTTTCGTCGTTATATTTTACCCTCAAACACGTGGTTTGTTTTTTGTTTGTTTTTGTTATTGTTTTTATATTTTTTTAATATTTTTTTTGGGTGCCGGTACCGGTAATTTTTGTGTTCGTTGATGGTGCTGTGTGTCTTCTGCGGACGTTTTCGTTTCTTGACATACTACAACGTTACGTAATTCACGTCTAGACGCTCTCGTTAATTACTTATATTTTATATATTTTATTCGTACGAATATTGATCGCCGGTTGCAAAGGCTCCATTGTACCATTAACGAGTTTACTATCGACGATAATTTCGTTATTTTAATCCATTGTGACGTATACAAAAGCCACAGTAGCAGTAGCAGCCAAGATGAATGCAAACAGTAAGTTTATGAAATTTAATTATTATTTCGAAAAAAAAAAAAAAAATTTCCCATCGTATACGTTCAAACCAGAGTTATAAATTGAATGCAAAAAAAAAATATATATAGGTATCGAATTGTTATTTCTATATATCATCTACCCGGATGGATTAATAATCGAATAAATTATTTAAAAATCCAATAATATTATGCATAATTTGAGAGAAAAGTTTCCGAAATAAAACCAAAGTATAAAATTTCCACAACTAAATAGTATTATTACAAATTATTGAAATTAAATCAAATTCACGATCAAACCTAATAAAGGATTATAAGAAAATATTATCATTCTCCCCTCCTGCTCCGTCGTCCACTCATCAATCATCTAGTACGTAATGTTACTTGCACCAAAAAGATTAGTTTAAAATTACCTGCACAGCGAGTATTAGAGCCATTTACTACATAATTCCATTTTTTAAAATCATAATCGTTGAAAAAAAAAAAAATTAAATTATGGCAGAAAATTTCCCAATTATTTGGAAAATTTTCCACACAGAAACGTGCTCAACGTTTCAAAAATTTAACCATTAGATTTGAAAAAAAATTCCAAAACGTAATATATGATTTATTTCTTCTTTCCTTCGAGCTTACTTCACTTTCATCAGAAACATTTAATCACTCAAACCATAAGAAATAAAAAATTTAAATGAAAACGAAATTTTGCAAATCGAGATAAAAATAAAAATAAAAACGATCAGAAATTCAATTTGATATACCATACTTTTTAAAAAATCATAAATCGCAAAAAAAAAAAAAAACAATAAAAAACTTAAAATTTCGTATAAAAATTTTCAAATGAAAAAGCTCGTTTTTTATTCATTCTTAAAATTTATTTTGTAATCAAAAATTTAATTTTATATAATATTTGGCCAACCTTCCCTCCTCCCTTCTACCCTTCTTCTATTTCAAAATCATCGAATTATTCGAATTATTCGTTCGAAAAAATAAGTGTTACCAACATTTAACACCAGGTGCGTAACTAAGCACAGTTTTGGAGGTCTGCTCGCCGCCTCTCCCCCTTAAGGTCAAAAACTTGAAAAATTTCAACATTTACGCTGCATTTACATATTTTTCGTAAAACTCCTGAAAATGCATTTTTTTGATCGTTGAACGTTGATTTTTTTCAAAATTTCGTTCTCGCTACGCTCGAGCATAATTCAGATTGAAAAAAATTGAGCCATTCTTGGCTACGACACCGTTGAATACTACAAATCCCCCCCCCCCCAAAAAACCCCCCCCCCCCCGATGATATTTTAACTCTATATACATCTCACATTTGATTTTAAAATTCGCACAAAGTCTTCGTAGTAAATTCATAATAGATACATTTTGACCATCGCTGTGAATGTGAAGGGAAATTTTCCCACGCGTATTTATTACAGATATTTTAAACATTTTTGATACATAAATGGATATTGCCAATTTGGTACACATAATTCTCACAAAAAAAAGAAAGACACTCGATAATACCGTAACAATATCTTCTATAAACGATAAATCAATGCAAATAAAGAAAATTTTACCAAGTACCTGAATTCCCTTTGAAAGGCATGTACCTAAACCGTTTACAAAGTAATTAAGTAAGCGTAGCGAATAAAAATAATCCAAAATCAGTAGATCGTTAAGAATGAATCGTAAATTACAACTTGATAACTTACACGTCGATAGGTGATTTAAAATTCGAAAACCAAATCGACAGCAAAAGATACATGTACATGTAGCTGACTCGAGAATACACGAATAAAATAGTACGAAAAAAGTGATAAAATTCACCTCGTACCAACTCGTATGTTTTTATCATTTTTCGAACACATTCAAACCGGATTTTCGATCGTCTTTCGACTTTTGTACATACACACACACACACACACACACACACACACACACACACACACACACACACGCAAAACACGAATATTTGCAATCTCAATTCATCTAATCTCGGATTATGCGCCATAAAGATAACCAACAAACACATTCAAAAGCTTCATTCAAAAAATCTCGCCACGATTTTGACTACGGTCGTTATCGCCTTTAATATTCTTTACTTCAACGAAACGTCAGGTACATTTGAGCCGATTCGAAAAATACTTTTTTTCTCTCTCTCTCTTTCTCTCGCTCCCTTCCCCCAATGTTATCGTAATTAGTTCGCTAATGTACCACAAATACGAAAGACACCTTTTCCATTCTTTCACACCAACTTTTCTTATCATCTCAATTCATTCGGTACATCTACATATAAACAGGATATACTCGTATCAATTCATAATAATAAAATCAAACTCAATGATCCAATTGACGGGAAAAACCCGCACTCGTTAGTAATCTCGTCGTTAATCTACATTGAATACATATGTACATTACATGTACATAAGTACGGTGATTACATATATACATATATGTGCATGTCTAGTACTAAGTACTTTGATGAATCGCACTTTTGTAGAAATAAAATTTCTCATTTAAGGTGAAAAAATTTCGTACAACAATATTGTGATCTTCTTTCGCATATACGACACTAACATAATTATTTCATTTAGTCTGATATTCTTTTGAAAAATCCATAGTCATTAGTTAAAATTACTCAAAGTATCATACAGTAATATTACTATATATAAAAAAAAAAAGGTACCCATTAATTAAATCATAAATACAGATACAAAGTAGGCAGGTATAGTAGGTCTAGAGAGGTACATATACATATACAATAGTACGTGATAATACGATGGCCTTCAATACTGTAGATACAGCAATACCTTAGACCGGTGTAGACCGATACGTTCGAGACATCCTTATCCTGAAAATGAGGGGTAGCATTACTCATTTGAGCGATTTTCTTTCTTTCTTTTTTTTCCTCGTCTTCGTGTTACTTTATTTTCGGATCAGTAACATTACAGCCCATATATAATTATTCCTCTTAGATATGTATTACACGCTACAATGTTTTTCGGCGAATAACCATATAGACAGACAGAGAGGCTGAGTGAGGTAGTGGCACTGGAAGAGGAGGTGGTAATGGTAGAGATGGATGGCGGCAGAGCTGCACGAATTAAATACACCAAGTATGCGTCATGAGTATAAAGCTTCGACCGCATCGAGCTCGGGCTCGGGCTCAACGGTAGATATTCGTCGATTCGGAGCGGTCGGCGACGGGGTTTAGGATTAGTCATACTGACTCCGTTAATGAGAATAAAATTCACGATAACAATGTACGGTTTACTTATATACATGTACGTACAGTACGAATATGTATATAGTATAGAGCTGTTTTTAAAATAATTGTATCGATAAAACAATTATACCAATAATACTCGTACTTGTCTTTATTGGTGACATGATTACGCGATAAGTGAACCTTACAGCGAACTCGACTTTGATTAATAGTACGAGTACTGTATTGAGTACGTATGAATAACCGAATTTGAAAACGTATCGTACCTATTTACAAGCCTGTAATAAAAATTTGAGCATACACACTACGCCAACAATATGTGTACCTCTATACTTATCTCTCGTGTATTTGAAAGCACACACGCGAAAATTATTTCAACATAGATTTAGGGGCATTCCATTCGAAAGTGGGTAATATTTTTCGGTTTCAGAAAAACCCGAAAAAAAAAATCTAGTCACGAGTGATCGTAGATTGCATCATTCCGATTCGTATAGGTATCATATTATCTAAAGACATGAATTGCATTTATATACCTCAGAACCTCACCCACTCACTTCACCATTGACGGACGTAACTCATCATAATGAGCAATTTCTGGCAAATAAAAAAATTAAAACTTATCGCATCAATTTGAATAAGATTAAAAAAAAAAAATACCAAACCCTCAAATGAAAATATAATACTTTGGTAGAATAACCCTACATTTCATGAAGAAAGCAGAGGGGAGGATAAAGTAACTAGGGAAATCAGGGTTTTAAAAAAGCATCGCAACACGTTGTTTTTTGAGCCTTATTTTCATAAGATAAAAGAGATAAGCGAATCGTGCATTCGTGAAAATGAAAAGAAAGGAGCACTCTGCGATGGTTTTTCTTTCAGTGATAGCGATACAGGTAGACATTGGTGTGAAAAGCTAAATATCTCCAAAAGCAAATTTAGCATCTGAACATACCAAAATTCTACCTACCAGCTCAATTCAAACTCAAAAAATAAGAAAAACCGTCCAAAATCATCCACTCTTCTGGAGCTGCGAGCGGGTGCAATAGGTCTAAATGATTCTAGGATCCGTACAAAATTCACATACCAAATTTCAACTTCCTAGCTCAATTTGGATAAGAGATATGCGTGAAATAAACTGAAAAAATTAGAAAAACTGCCTCCAAAAATTCACTCTTTCAAGGTTGTGAGAGCGTGCAATGGGCCTAAGAAGTTGAAACTGCCAAAAAGCACCTCACTTTGGTGCGGAGATGTGGGTGGAACAGCATTTTTTTTCCAAGTCAAAATTGGATAACCCCAATATCTCATCTCCTAATTGATTTGGGGGGGAGGGGGTGTTGATTTTTGGAATTCTATATTGATTGACTCAAATAAGATGAATTTTTGCCATTTTCGTCTTTCAATACGCCCTCTCTCAAATTTGGGCCTACCTTAATTTTGACCCAAGGTCATTCCCACTTGGAAATATCAAATCTATCACCAACCTGAGTCTAATGCCCTAATTTGACCGATTTTGGTTGGTATTCAGCTGAGTAAATGATTTTCAGTTGCACAAATGAAAGCATCATCGCCATTTTGGTCTTATCCCTTCAGTAGGGGACGAGAGGGGGGAGGGGTTCCATGTTCATATCAAAAAGAGATTATAGAAATCTATAAGAAAAATTTTGAAAGCTCAAAGTTGAATTTTTAAAATAAAAACCCGATTTTTCATGTAGAGCACAAAGGTTAAAAGTTGACATTTAAAAATCTGAAAAAATCCCCCACAAGGAAACCTTTTCACGTTAATTTTAACCAATCAATTGTTAAAATTTGTCTCAACACTCCTATAGGTAGGGTGCACAGGAGCTCTCAATTTTGGTCATAATTCAAAGAAATGTAAAAAACGGAGTGACATACTTATCGATTTTAACAACCAAGGCCAAAACGTTCAGTTTGAATACCGGCTTACATTTTTGATCCAACCCCTCTGTCTGCTCCACCGCCTCCCTGCCAACGCGACCAGTCTCTCAAAAAAGTTGAAATTTTTCAAAAACAGAAAAGTGCATCGATTTATTGATCCTTATTAATGTGAAATCGCCGAGTTTTAATACTTTTACACATTTTTAGGATATCTTCCCTGAATTACCTCCCCCCTCCTTCCGGGGTCGCTGTAGTGCAAAAATTAAAACATTGTATGGCATACGTATCGATTTCTACTGAGTCGACATCGCTGAGATCGAATATCAGCTTATTTCTTTGATCCAATTTCCCACAAAAATTTGAACACAAATGAGTCGGATCAAGAAAGCAAATCGATATTCGATCCCAGTTCTAACTTATGTAGAGAATATAGAAAATTATATCAAATTGGGAAAAAGCACGGATTTAATGCGAAGAATGGTGGGTTTGCAGGAAAGGTGAGATTAAAATTAAGCTAAGAATGATGCCTGTTTGATAAATTACGCAACTGAAAACAATTTAACACGGAAAATAGACAAATAAACAAATAAGAGACAAATACTTGACACGTGTTTAAATAAAATTTCACTTAATGTCAATAACCAGAGCATAAGCGATTTACAAAATTTAGCCCTTGTCCCATGTTGATATATATCCCTTTCGCCCTAAAAAAATTTCTTGGGTAAAAAATTGATGAAAGTATGCAAAAAAAAAGAAAAAATTTTATCACACATAAAAAATTGTACATCATGAAGAAATGTTGAAAAATGAGCGAAAATTGATTAAAAGTTGTTAAAAATCATTGAAAATTGAGTAAAAATTAAAAAAAAATGCCGAAAATGAATGAAAATTCGCCAAAAATTCTTAAAAATGATCGATAATTGGGTAAAAATTTGACCTAAATATTGATTCAAAATAGGAAAAACTGTTGAAAATAGACCCATAATATTAAAAAAATTTTTGTAAATCATCGAAATCAAGTAAAAAATTTTAAGAAATATGTGAAAAAAAAAACTAGAAAATTGACCAAATATTGTTAAAAACCATTGACCATTGGGTAAAAAATTGATAGAAATACGAAAAAAAAATTCAGAAAAGTGACAAAAATTGTTAAAAATCATTGAAAATTGAGTAAAAGTTTAAACTTTTACAGTTGATAAAAGTTTTACGAAAAGCCATTTCGAAAAATTCTTCAGTACAACTAAAATTCAAGACTTTAATATTAAATGATTCGAATACTCAAGCTGCAAGAATCGAAATATGTATTCTGAAAATCACTAAAGATGTAAAGAAATTTGTACAAAACCGTTTTCGACTTGTAGAATTTTTCATCAACAGTAAAAGGTCTTCAAGATCCAAGTATGTTTCTTATTATGAGATACGAGCTCGAAAGAAAAATGAAATTTCATCTTTTAGTCTTGAATAAATTCTACTTTCAACTCTGTACATTTTTGCAGAAAAAAACTAGTTCTGATTCTCGTTCAATGCTTTTGGTAGGCTGGAAACTTCTCCTCAGATCAAACCATCTCACTCCACCTATGAAATTTAATAAGATCTTTCTAATTTTAGAAACATATTTAAATTTGTTTTAAAATTAGCTGACTGCGCTGATTTTTTAATAAACTGCCTCAGCTCAGACTGTTTCTATTATAATGCCCTTCCCCCGCCGTTCAAAAAAAAAAACTATAGAAAACCCTCGCCAGATATCATAAAAAAAAAACAGATACACCAACTAGATTAAATTGAATATAGCCCCTTCAGTTTTCAAATATAGGCAACTCATCCTTCCTCCACAGCGATTCAAGTTCTCATTCTTACGAAACTTGCAGACTAAAAGAGATACCGGAAGGATAATCAAGAAAAAATATAATATTTTAAATTTGAATCAAAGAACGTATTTATGTGAAACTGAAAAAAAAAAATCAAAAAAAAACCACGATCGATCGTACACATATACGTAAAAATTTCCCAATTTGCTTTGTTCAATTAAGCAGAAAGCTGTATATTTTCATGTTTTTCGCCTTTAACACTCATCACCTCCAACATCTTACCTAACTCTTCTTTTCTTTCTGATTACAGATATAAAAGCGTTGACAATCGTATATTTAGCGATCAGCATCTCAAAAATACATGCTGCTTGCATATGTCGAGAGACCGGTTTACAAACAGGGGTGCCAATGTGGGAGGCCCCTTGTGGTATTAAAATAATGACCCAAGATTTTGACGACACGAAACCAGCTATAGATCCAAGAGTGAAGCGATCGATGGTTATGAAATCCCTGAAGGAAATAAAACAAAACTTGAAACTGGTGCGATACTTTTATGACCGTCAGAATTATACGACTACGACAAAAAATATGGTGAGTAAAACTATAAGATTCGAATACTAAATTTTTTTCAGCTCGGCTGGTTAAATAAGCAATCTCGAATAACACTTCTTATCATTATTATTTTGTTCGACAGAAAGTACCAAAAATATTTACTGACGATTGGTTGCCGAGCAGCCAAGAAGTTCGAAAAATAACTGTAAACGACATTCAGGAGGTACCAAAAATCGAAATACTTCTATACACAATGTTGCAAAAATATGCAATGCTATTTAGTGAAATGGTGACCGATGATCATGATCAGGTCAAGCAGAGATTCGTGAAGAAGATTATTAGCGATTTGAAATCGGTAAGTGTTACAAATACCTACATATAAAATTTCACCTTCGTTAACTCTGAAACGAATAGTTCGACTAAATAAATCAATTTTAATCCAGCTCCTGTGCGATGTCCAATCAAGTTTAATCTGGTTGGAAGAAAGACCGCTAGATGTGCCAGATAAATTACCAGAAAAGTATCTATTTAAGGATAACAACACTACGAAGCACCTCAGGGATAATGAAGTTATATCGAAATACGGCGATTTTCTAAGACAGTGGCTTGATTGGATTAAAAAGACTAGGAAACAATTTAGAAGAAAGAATAATAACAAAAATCGTCAAACTTCGTGAATTTTTTGACAAAGACCTCCCGACACTACTCTACGCTTCATTCTTCAATCTTCTCTTATTTCTGATCGATTAAAATTTACGCTTCCCTGTATTATTACCCTCGTTAAGACTTATTCCTTGTTTATTGTGATATTTAAAGACGAAGAATTAAAAGTAGAAAGAAGAAGAAGAGAAAGAGTAACGTGAGATTCGAGTATATGATTCAGTTCCTAGTGTTCTATTGCACCTTTCATTGAGCTTCTTCATTACTGTTGACACAGCGTTGTACGTTATATTGCCTAATCACATTCTTCGACCAATTCCTCGAATTTCTGGTCATATGGATTAAGAGATAATGTTCGATGTTCCGCATCTGACTTCCAATTTGTTATTTTTTTTTTCTAGTTTCCTTTCGTGTCCTAATAGCTATTTTTTTCCTTTACTTTTTTTTCCTTTGTTCGTTTGTTGTGTTATGTATTTTTTAATTTCATTATGTATTTGGTCGTTCCAATTTTTTATAATGACTGCCTAGCGTTTAATTGTTTTTATACATATTTATTTATTTATTTGTTTTTTAATATTTCGATGTATTTTAAGTTTTTTTGTTTTTTGTTTTTTGTTTTTTTTTTACTTTCTTCATAGTTTCCAAGAGGTAACTAACGGTGATTTTATATGTAATAAGTAATGGTGCTTAAATCAATAAGTTTTGTGAATGTATGTGATTTGTTCATTGGAACTTAAAAAAGCAATACTTAATTTAGATATAATTTAAAATAATTTCGTATCAGTTTCAACAAACTGAATAACAATGTTATCATTCCAAAAAAAAAAAATCAAATCAAGGATTAAACTGTTCTATTTAAATTTTTGAATTAGGCTCAGATTAAGGATCAATAAATAAAATGATTCTCCCTTTCCATAATTGAGTAATACGTTTCACGTCAAACCGAGAATATAAATTGAATTCCCTTACCTTTTTTTTTCCCTATCAATTATTATTCTTTAATTTTTACCGTAACATTTGAGAAAAAATCAATAGAAACGCATTACTCGTATTACCATTTAATTAATTTTCATCACTTTTAAACCAATACTCGTTCTAATTATAATTTTTCTTTCAAATTAATCCCATTATGCCGGTGATATAAGAAAGACAATGCTTTAAAAATATACAAAATTTACAAAAAAAAAAAAAAAAAAATCGATTTTGTACCATTAATTCCGTATACTTTGATTTCGCAATTTTCATAAAATTATGCTATGACGCTTGCATTAATTACCGTTAAAGAGTCGTATTCGCATAACAATTATGAAGTATGTTATAATGTGTAATTAATAATATAAAACACGTCGTTATAAAATTTGAAATCGCTATAATATGTATTATATAATGTACTAATAACTTTTACGATTCAATTTCATAATTTATCAACTTTCACACCATTTAAAAGTATTACTATTTTGTATCATTATTAATTTATATATTTTTTCATTTTTCTAATTTAAAAAAAAAAAAAATGGGAAAAAAATGATGCTTTTATAGATAAGGTTGTATACCTACTGCATACGTAGACTTCAGAAGTTCAGACGTGAGCATTTACAAATTTAAATTGTGATCTCGTAATTTTTATACTTATTTCTCATATATTTTTTAAGAAGTGTTTTCTTTTCTCTTTTTTTTTTCTATTTTTTAATGAATACATTATAATAAAATGATCGCGTTAATTGCTTTACTCTGTTCAAAAACATAAAACAATAATCTTATTGGTACAGGAAGAAAATGTCTAGTCGCAGTACTCGTAAAAATAATCGTAAACTGATTCATGCTAATTTGCATCATTCGAAATAATGATCAGCAATTAAAACGAGGTTAGTTTTGATCTATCGATCGAACGAACGATCGAAAAAAGTCATCAAATTACACCAACGCATAACGATTTACGAGGCACTACTGATCGCGTACTAGTGAATAGATCTAAATATTTCGATTTATAGCAATCAATTCTTCTATATCACACATTCACCGAGATTAGGTAGTGTAGAATTTCTAAAAAGCTCCTTAAATTTACATAAATACGTAACAAACGAAGGTTCTCAGCCATTCTCTGATACGTTTTACACTATGAGTAAACAGTTGCGACAAATGACAGAAAAAGGAAAAGAGAAATGGTTCGCGGAGTAATCAAATGTACATAAACGTTTGGTAATCAGAACCACTCAAGTATCAACGGTAACTTTACAATACCCACTGGTCAGAGTAAAAAAAGCTGAACGTACATGAGAGTACAAAATTTATCAACATCAAACAATACGATGTTATATCTACTTGCGATACATACCTAATAACAACGTTGTACGATGTTTATACATACTTATACAACCATCAAAGGCAATTCTTACAAGCTCTATTAAGAGATATCATGTATAAAGTATTTTTCCATTTTCGTACCAGTAAATATATTCCACAGTCCATACTGCAAGCTGGAACTGACTCCACCGGAACAGTAAACTGCACGAACACAATCGAACTATATTCTAGTTGAACGTTCATCGAGTTGTATTGGAGAATCTACTTCACAAGATATGAATTTATTAAATGTACACCATGAATGTAAATACGCACTTGAAATTACATAATATAACTAATCGATCAAGTGGCATAATCTTTTCGAAATAAGATTGAACTCAAACCCGAACCCCGAACACATATTCAAATGAGAACTAACAATTATCAACACGATATATCGATCGAATAAAAATACTTTTTCACTTCGTGCACATATGTATATAACAGTAACAATCAGTACAAAACATCAAAGTACATACTACACAATATAGAATATTTGACACTTTTTAACAAGTTTCTATCACAAGTGAGTCACCATGAATTCTATATTAATTCATCGCAGTTCGCATCACAAATCACTACTCGACTTACGAAATTGGAAAACCCGATAAGAAGAGTTTCTTATTGAACAAAAGATCGATGACAAATGATTTTTTAGTTTTTACAAAAATACGAATTTTATGTGTAAGGTATAACGGATTACCGAATAATAGAAATACGAAATTCGAATTTTTTTCAATAATTTATTCTGTATGGCGCCATTTTTTTTTCACCTCAAACAACAAACAAAACGACATAAACGAAACTCGCAGGAACGTAAACAAATGTTAATTAACCAATAGGATATCTTGATTTGGTCATTTTCAAAAATCTTATTGGCTAAGGAGCATTCGTTTACTTGTTCCCAGGTACCAAATTAAATATTAGCTAATCGCTTTTTTAAATCACTGTTACCAACAATTTTTGATAATTTTAATATTAATATTCATTCTCATAATGAAATATTTTTGAACATTCTCAAGGGTGTTAATGAATATTTATCAGATATGAAGTTTTCTTCGTTTCCTTTTTGGAAAAGTCGCCCATCAATGATCTACAGATGCAGTTTGAAATGGTCACACACTCATAATATAAGTATTTAAATAGCTCCATCCAACAAAATGATGAAAAACATAATTTTTTGAAAAACTGAAAGATGTAAGTAGTAAGTACATAGTACATACACATAAAGATTATAATTCGTGAGTACCTACATGCATTAAATGTTCCAATGAAATAATAAAAATTGAACTGTGTATCTATATGCGTAAGTAAAGTTGTACACCTTAATATGTGAAGGTATCCTCGCAGTTTTCAATTTATAACAAATTTAAATATTTAAAATGATTTGTCCTTCTTAATAAATAATATTTACAATACGAATTTCTCATCATCTTCTTGATCTTTTTTATCATGAATTACTTATACAATGTTCTCAGATGTATCTAATTTTTGATTTTACAATGTTCATACATCTTCATTTTCTCGATTTCTGCCATCTCGAATTTCTATTTCTACCCCAGACTATAAAAACAATCAAATATTAAGTGCAAGTCACGAAGTCAACAAGTATCTACTTTTTTTTACAATCGCGAGTGGAACAAAAATAATATACGAAAATTAAAAACTTTCATCGAAGCTGTATTTTCCTGTTTTCTTATATTTCTCTAGCAATATTTCTTCCAGGTTCGATAGTAATTAATACACGATCTGTTGGTCTCTGTACCACGATTGACGATTCACTTCTTCTACACTTCATCACTCTTTTAGGTACTCCAATCGAGTACTTTTATACTTGAAAAAAAAAACAAACTCATTAGAAGATTTTAGTCAACCATAAATATATATCGTTATTTGGTTCCACATCAATTGACCAGCCAAGGCGAAAAATATGATAACCACTAAATCGAATCGCGCCAAGTAGATATTTTTTGCAATATGCACCAATCTGACAAATTGAAATTGTGTCACCGGTAACCGCACAAATAATCAACATTACGGATTAGTGAGTCTTACAACCAAATTACAACGGTCCCTCAATCATTTCGACTTAATATTAATTAGGGTAAAAGTAGTTCTTTTTGCTTTACGGTTCAGGTTCAGTCACACGTGGAGGTGTAAGTCTTGATCGTATACATGCAGCAACAACCCAACAACACACCTGAACCGGCTACCAACTATTAGTACCTTTCGTACTGCGTGCTGCTTATGATCAATCCTCCAGCAATGTGGTGCGGTTAATAATTTTTCCAGTGCGTGAACGAACGTGTTTATTCGTATCAATTGGCGTGGACGCAATTTTTGTTTTGTTTTAGTTTTTTTTTTTTTTTTTTTTTTTTTTTTTTTTTTTTTATTCTTACATAAAAATATGATATTTGGAAAGTGTTTTTTTTTTTTTTTGTTTTTTTTTTTTTTTTTTTTTTTTTTTTTATTATTATTATTCTTACA